>JANAVB010040014.1:3843612-4069607 GCA_029216955.1 Iris pallida | reverse complement strand
TCGGTTTCAGGAGCAAAACCTAGTAATATTTTTTGCTAAAATAGGAAACATAGTTTGATGTTGTTGTTGGGTTCTTCGTTCACCTTCCGGTCTGCTTGAGCATGTCGAGCATGTTGGTCTGGAAGACGTGGTCGACGGCCTCCACGCTGACGCCGGTCCCGCTCTGCGGCATGGCGAAGACGTCGACGACACGCACAGTGTACTCGTCGACGAACTCCCCCAGCATAAGCCCCATCACCTCCATCGGCACACCAGCCCTCCCTAAATCAATCAATCGGTCAGTCAAATCAATTGATGGAAGAAGAGAAGAGGAGAGGGAGTATTTTGATTTTAGGGTTAGGGTTTTATTTTTTTTAACATACCGTGCTTGAGCATCTTGAGGAGAGCTAGGGAGGAGATGTAGACCTGCTCGGAGGAGTCGAGGAGCGGGGAGTCGGTCGGCGGATGGCCCATGCCGCCGGCGCCGGAGAATATGCGGTGGAGCCTCTCCATTGGACTGGATTTCTGAGGAGGAGAGAGAGGAGAGAGATGATATTTTTGGGAATCAGGAAAGAATTACAATAGAGGGCTTTCTCGAGTAAAGACGCTCATATTTATTTGGGTTAATTGCACTTTGATATCCTCAACTATTTTACTTTTTTAACTTAATATTCTAATGCCTCGTTTGGTTTACAGAAGGAAAATTGATTCCCTTGTACTTTTTATGGAAATGGAAAAGTAAAATTTCTGTCACATTTTCTTTCGTTGTTTGTTAAAACAAGAAAACACCTAGGAAAGATCATTTGATTTCTTTTCCAGTATTTGGTTGGTGCAGGAATGGAAAACAAAAATATATCAATATTCCAATAATGTTCTTACCGTTTAAAATAAAAATGACATTATGGAAATCCAAAGGGACCCAGAATACGAGGAGTTAATGATAAAATAAGCAATAACACATGGTTAGTTTTGTCATAATTTTTTGTAATAAATGTTGAAAAATGAGGAGGAAAATCAATCGGTCATGAGTGGAACCATATTCCCTCCCATTTTTCTCTTGTTAGGAAATTGATTTCCAAGTTTGTGGCTACCAAACAAAGGAAATGAACAACTTTCATTTCCTAGTTCCTTAAATCCGTGAACCAAACGAGACATAAATTTTTTTACTCAACAACTTTATACCCTCAACTATTTTATTTTTTTAACTTAATACCTAAAACAAAAAAATCTCGAAACTACCCTTGGGAGGTGCGGGATGGGAGTAGTTTTAAATTTTGAACAAAGGTATTATTGTTCAAAAAAAATTCAGAGTATCAAGTTGAAAGAAAAAAAAAGTTCAGGTACCAAGTTGAAAAACGAAAATAGTTGAGGGAATCAAAGTGCAATTAAGCATATTTATTTTAGTCAGATAAAATTACAGGTAATGTCCCTATAATAAAGTTGGACATAATTATTTTAGAGTAAACACTGAAAACTCTTCATGGTAATCAACAAAAGGAAAATACAACCGACGTATTATTTATTTTAGAGGTATAAGATACTGGTTGGGTAACAAAAAATCAGTGAATCGAACCACTAGGACGTATTATTTATTTTATTTATAAAATTTGATGGAAGTTGAGGACAAAGCCTCGTGCGTATCGACGGACTCTTTTCTTATATGCGTGCATAATCTTAACTCGCATGTCACCGCCGGGCTCCATTCGTATATGCGTGCATATTATTAACTCGTATGTCACCGCTAGAAGCAATCATATATGTGTATGTTCTTTTAGATCTCGTTTGGTTCGCGAAATCTCCGTATTAGAAAAGAAAAGTATTATTTTTTCTATGTTTGGGTGTCCAAGGAATTGAGGAGGAAAATAAAGTGATTTCCAATGAAAGAGAAATTAGGAAAAAAAGTGATTCCATCCATCCAAGCAAGGAATCACTTTTCCACATTGAAGTATTTATTTTCCTTTCCAAATTTTTTAGCATTGCCAAACATCGAAAAAGAAAATTAATGGAAATAAAAATTTCTCAAAGGAAAAAAATGGACAAAGATTTGATTTCCTTTCCCTTTCCTTCCTCGAACCAAACGAGGCCTTGTAGTAAGAGCATCATTAGTAAGGCCCATCCATTTTTCTAGATTCTAGATTTAGAATGTAGAAGCTCATTTTGTAGAATAATAAGTCTCATCCCTAGTCCCAATTTCTACAATTTCGGTCCCAACCCATCCATGGGTGCTAAGGGTTGGGCCTCCCAATTTCTAGATTCTAGATTGTAGAAACTCGTTTTGTAGTTCAATTTGGAGCCCAACTTTCTAGATTCTAAACTTTATATTATTTTTTTCCTACATTAATTTTTAACCACACAATTTTTGGGACCGGAGCTCACTTTATCATTTTATACTATTCTCATACAAATCCAACCCATTCTACATTTACCTTTTTTTTGAAGTTTTGGGCTCCAAATTGCATTGGAGAGTCCCAACTACTAATGATGCTCTAAGCGAGTGCATGTATATGTAACCACGCGAGCGCCAATGCACTTTTCCATGTTGCCCCCTTAATTGACCCAAAATTTGAAGAAGACATAAGCTCCCTTGCGTGGACCTCTCTCCCTCTTTCTTTTCCATCATGTACAGTACGGTACTGGTAACCGTATAAGAATAGCTTTTTATTTTTTTTTAACAAAAAATTTACTGTAGCGATAATAATTTTAATAATATTTGTTTAAACGATAGTTGTTCAGGAAATTGGGTCAAACAATACAATCCGACAGACTGGCTGTCGGAAAATAGATATGTCTAAAATCCGACAGACAGATTGTCGGAAAATGAGCATCAGCTCAAATTTCGACAGTCGATTTGGCTGAAATAGGACATTTAGGTTTTTTTGGGTGGCTTTGGTTTAAATTGTTTACGGTTTGAGTTGGGTGGTGGATTAGTTTGGGTTTTTTTTTTTTTTTTTTTTTGGGGGGGTTGGGTTGGTTATTTTTGTTGGAGGTTGGGTGGGTTTGGTTTTTTTTGGTTGGTTATCTTTTGTTGGAGTTGGAGTTGGGTTGGGTGGGTTTGGTTGTTTTTTTTTTTTTTTTTTTTGTTGAGATGGGTTATCTTGGTTTCTAACGTTACAATTCTCAACGTTACAATTGTAACGTTCTAATTCCAACGGCTATATTGAACCACCACCATCTATAAGTATCAAACCAATTCACAGCATCTCTCTCATTCACTTCACCACATCTCTCTCATTCACTTCACAACCTCTCTCATTCAGTAGGAAGTTTGGCAAGTCTATTTCATTGAAAGCTGAAGCTCCTCTCTTCCTACAGAAAGTTCATCTTGTTGTCAACATGGATAAAAATCTAACAATACTATGCTCGCTTGGAGGTGTACTAAATGGGTTAGCGTATCAAGGGGGTTTAACCCAAGTTCTTTTAGTTGATCGAAATATTTCATTTCTTAGTTTACATAATCTAATTATTGATCAATATTCTATCGACTACGAATTTATATTAGTACATATTTTCGTATCTAATTGTATAAATGTAGATAGTGAAGATGCATGAAAAATTGTTCTTCAAGTGAATGCACAATCACCGTATATTAATATCTATGTCACTCCGCCCCCATCTATAAATGTAAGTAATATACCTGCTTGTAATACTTTTAACGCTGGTCCTAGTTCTTCTCATCAAGTTATTCCATTTACTAAAGAAGAACATGTAGTAGATGATGTTAATAACGATGATGAAAATAGTGATGATCTAATTGAAAATTATATGATGAATTTGATGATTCTGTTGATAGCCTTAGTACTCCTGAATTATTTATTGGAAAATAATTTGAGAATCGTTCTAAATTTAGAAGTTTTATTAGTGATATAGCAATTAGACGTAATTTTACTTGTTCAGCTACTTTAAATAATGCTACTGGAATTATATATAAATGTAATAGTTCAAATTGTCATTGGAGGGTATACGCTAAAGCCATAGGCGGAGGCGAAAGATTTTCTATTGCAACGCTAGAAAATATTCATTCTTGTTTAGGTGGACTTACAACTGGTTCTCATCCATTAACTACCACTGTATGGGTTAAAAATCAGATTATTGATAAAATTCGAGATAATCAGTCGTATAGTCCATCCTGTGTTGTAAAAGATATATTTAGGGAACATCGAATACATATTAAATACTGTAAGGCTTGGAAAGCTAGAGAACTTGCTCTATCCGAAATAAATGGTAGTTATATTGATGCATATAGTAGTCTCGAAGAGTATGGTCTTAGAATTATCGAGACAAATCCAGGTAGTCAATGTTTTATGAAGATTACAGAAAATAATAGGTTTGAAAGAATTTTTATTTGTTTCAAGGCATGCATTGATGGATTTCTAAGGGGATGCTTACATGTGATTAGTATTGATGCTACTTTTTTTCCTCTAAATATAGAGGTATTTTATTTATTGCTTGTGCTCATGATCCTAACTATCAACTATATCCTATTGCGTATGCTGTTGCTGAGAGTGAAAACACTGATTCTTGGAATTGGTTTTTAAACGGTTTAAGAATATCTTTTGAAAGATTTTTTGATGCCTGGAATATAAAACATACAAACTATATCATAGCGCCATGTGTTGTGTTCTCGACATCGCACTTCCTTTTTATAATCACATAGCTATATATAAAACATACAAACTATATTATTACTAAACATATAAAATGAAAAATTTATTGACTAACACAATTAAAATTTAATATACCTCTCCAGAAAATATCAGACTACATATGTGCGACTCACGTTGCTGCTTAATCAAATCTGTAGTTGGTCCCCCCGGTATACAACCGTCGTTTTGGCTAGCCATCTGTAAAAAGATGGTTGTCAAAACGCATATGTAAGAGCATGATAGATTAGAGTTTCGGTTTATATATGATTAGGGTTTGGATTATGTTAGGGTTAAGTTCGGGTTGAGATTAGGATTAGGGTTAGGAAAATGGTTTGGATAAGGTTAATGGTTTAGTTTACGGGTTAGGGTTAAGGTTAATGTTAGGTTAAAGATTTAGCTTAGGTTAGGGTTTAGTTACGGGTTAGGGAGATGGTTGTCAAAGGGTTAAAGATTTATCTTAGGTTAAAGATTTAGCTTAGGAAATTGGTTTGGATTATGTTAGGGTTAATGTTAGGTTAAAGATTTAGCTTAGGTTAGGGTTGGAGTCTAGATTAGATGTAGATTAGTCTAAAGGGTTAGAATTAGGGTCTAAATTAGGTGTAGATTAGTCTTAAGGGTTAGGATTGGGGTCTAGATTAGTCTTAATGGTTATGATTGGGATCTAGATTAGGTTTAGATTTGTCTTAGGTTAGATGTTAGCATTAGGGTTAATATAAAATGCTAAAAGTATCATAATATAAAATGCTAACAAAATGATAATATAAAATGCTAGATTAGATTTACTAACCAAGACTTCTTCTTCTTCTTCTGCCTTCTTCTTCTTCTTCTCACTTCTTCTTCTTCTGCCTCCTTCTTACTTCTTCTTCTTCTCTGTTCTCTTCTACTTCTCCTACTCATTTTCTCAGATCTACTTTACTCTCCTCCAACCACCAACCACCCGCAACTTACTTTCACTCTTGACCAACCCAACGACACAAAACCGAACCAACGCAGGGAAAAAACCAAGCCAACGAATTTCCGACATTGCGTGTGTCGGAAATATTGGTCATGCCAAATTTCCGACACACTGTTTGTCGGAAATTGGACGAACGGAAGTCCAATTTCCGACAAACGGTGTGTCGGAAATTGGGCTTGACCAATTTTCCGACACACGCAATGTCGGATGCTATCGTGGACGCTAAATTCCATAAGTTTTATCATTATCGTCAATTTTATATAATTTTATATCGGTACAGTAAAATTTCCGTTTTTTTAATTAATGAATTCTATTAAGGACTGTTTGATAACTAAAATTAGATTCGAATTTGGATTTATAAATCCATGATTCAAATCTAAATCCAAATCATAAATTTTTAAATCCAAATTCATCGTTTGGTGAACTAATTTCGCCATTGGATTTGGTTAAAATCCAAATCCATTGCTTGGATAGAAAAATAAATTTTACCGCTGGATTATAATAAAATATTAATTAATTAAGATTATAACTAGATTTAATATATTAATTAATTAAGATTATAATAAAATTTAAATAATAATTTAGTAATTATGATTATGATTATAATTATAATTATAAAAAAATACTGATTAAAATTAGGGTTATTTACACTAACTACCCCTATGTTTTTGATTTATAACACGGGGTACCCCTACTTTTAAACTATTTACACTAACTACTCCTATGTTTTTGGTTTATTACACGGGGTACCCCTACTTTAAGGAAAAATAAAAAAATTATAACACTAACTACCCCTACGTTTTCTAAAGGGAGGGGTAGTTAGTGTAAATAGTTTAAATCAGGGGTACCCCGTGTTATAAATCAAAAACATAGGGGTAGTTAGTGTAAATAACCCTTAAAATTATAAGAAAATATCAATTAAAGAATAGTTAACTAATTAATTTTTTATTAATTATTATAGTTATAACTATAGTTGTGATTATTTAATTAAATAATCATGACAAGTTATAATTAATAAATTAATACATTATTAATTAAGATTATAATAATATATTTATTAATAAATTAGTAATCAAGAATATAATTATGACTAGTAAATTATTAATAAATATTATAAGAAAATATTAATTAATAAATTACTAGTTAAGATTATAGTTATAATTAATTAATTATTAATTTAGTATTACAATTATGATTAATAAAGATATAAATTATTAATTAAGATTATAGTAAAAAAAGTTATAAATTAATAAATTATTACTTAAGATTATAATAATAATAATAATTAATTATTTAATATTTAATATTAGAATAAAATATTAGTTAATAAAATTAATAAATTAATAATTTAAGTGAACTTATTTATATTAATTAATAATAAAAAATACAATTATGAAATAATAACTAACTATTAGTTAATTCTTAATTAATTTATTATTTAATTATTTACTGATTAGTATTAACTAAAATATTTAATTGAACAATAAAATTATTTAAAAAATAAATACAACTTTCTTTCTCCCAAATCCAACTTTATTTCTTTCAAATCCAGATTGTGGATTTGGTACCCACTATTCGTATCCAAATCCAACTCTAACCAAACATAGGATTCCATGAATTTGACTCCAAATGCACAAAATTTTAAAAATTGACTCCCAATCCAGTTTACCAAACAGCCCTTAAGAGACTGTTTTGATAGATATATTTTTTTAAAGTATGAAAATGGGACTTTTAACATGATGTATATAACGTAGGTGGTGTCATTTAAAAAAAATGTGTTTCTATTTTTGACCTAATTTCATATCATTCTTGTTTAGATAGCAACCTCAAAGTGATTAAAGTGAATGTGAGAATTGAAAGTTTGGAATTCGGAATTCCAATGTTTAGATGGCAAGATGAAAGTGAAGTGTGAACTGAAGTTATCTATTACTTAACAAATATTAAATAACAAATAAATAAGAAAAGTAATAACAAAACAATTTATTTAAAAATAACAAAACTTAATTTAGCAAAAATCAAGGGAAAAAATAGATTATGGCTAATTAACCAAAAAAATAGTAAAGTAAAAAAATTAATTAACAAAAAGTAACAAACATTTAATTAACAAAAAACCAATTAAAGAACTCAATTAACAAAAATAAACTAACCAAAAAATTAATTAACAAAATATCATTAGCCAAAAGTTAATTGACAAAATTTAATTAACGATATATAAACTAAATCTTTTTAGATTATAGTCATGTATAAGTTTTGGTAGATTTGTTGGATATAAGATATGGAAAAAAAAACAGTGTGCTAGAAAATATACATTTATAATTTTAAAATAGGATTTGTTCTTGTACATTGCAGTTTTTAAATAATTTTTTTTATTATACTTGTTCAAACATTTTTTGGTTTACAAAAATAAACTCCAAATTACAAAAATTATTTTATCTTGATTTGTTTCATCAAAACTTTGATTAACAAAATTATGTTTAACAAAACTCCATTACTTTCAAACCTAGAACCCAAAAATGACCCTTGTGTATAGGACTCAAGTTTCATGTCCAAAAACCGAGTTTTTAGGTACCTCAACTTTTAAATTTAATTAGCTCGTTGGGTTGGAGTGGTAAATTTAGGATTGATATATCAAAAATGATAGTTATGCCGTTTGATGTCTCTATTGAAGTTGATGTTTGGTTTGGTTTGTCAGTGGGAGTAGATTCCACCTTCTTTTTCTCTACTTCCCATGTATCAAACACAAATTTAATTTTTAAACACTAATTATGTATAATATAAAAATTTAAATATAAATTATAAAACTTATTTGTGACCCAAATTCTAAATATCTCTCTTCTATTTTCTGGTTTGATACATATTTTAGTTTGGGGATATATAGCACGCAAGGCCTACAATTTAAGACAAATTTGAATCTCATGGTAGCGTAATCACGAGGCTTCAATGTGTGTTTATGTTGCTAAATCATTAACAATGTTATGTTCCACTACAATTAAAAGATCTCACATTGTCTCAATATTAGTACAAGGGCCTACACAGTTGGAAAAAAAGAAGGTTAATTCATCTGAAACATTAATCTACTAATTGTTCGTCTTAGAGCCATATATAGGCCTTACGGATATGTTTTCTAAAAGCAGTACGTTACGAGCTCCCCCGTAAGTCTCTGAATATGAACTGAACCATGACCGTCTAGAGGAGAGAGAACTAAACGGCCATTCTAGATCCCTTAATGGACAATACTCCCCAACAGAATCCAATGTTATCTACTACTCCAACCAGTCCTTTGCAATAAAAAGGTCCAAATATGTTCTACATTCGTTTAAGTAGTACTTAATAGTAATGACTTTAGTAGAAAGATGGTACAAAGATGATTCACATCCACTTAGTTTTACATAGTAAACTTTAGCGATTTTATCTATGAGATTTTTTTTTTGTTAACTTGATTGATAAAACTTGTATACGAGTAAAATTTACAACATTCTTTAGTAAAACCACTTTCAAACGCCTGCCTTAGTTCCGAGAATTCTCGGACCGACCTGGACTATATTTTTTAAGAATAATACTATTTGTTTCTCCAAATTATTTCTCAAAGTCATCCCTCCTTACACGACAGCTGACGTGACATATTGATGTGACAACTGACATGACAGATTTTAAAATAAACATTAACATTAAAATTGATATTAATATTAATATTAACATTAACAATAATATTAATATTAAAATTAAAATTAAAATTATCATTAATATTAATATTAGCATTAACATCGATATTATTAACATGCAAAATTTTGGGTCATTAATATTTTGGTTAAAATTTGTCATGTCAGTTGTCATATAATATTATTTAACACGTCATGTCAACTGCCACGTAAGTAAGGATGATTTAGAGGAACAATTTGGAGGTAAGAATATTGTTACTTTTTTTTATTACTTCTGCAAGGATCCTGGTTTTCTAAGAGCATCTCCAACCCTATTGTCTTGTTAAGTGTTGTGAGTCTTAGGTGGCTCCTATGTGGCATGAGCCACAAGACAATGTCTTGTTTATGTGGCAAAATTATATCTCAAAAGACAATAAGATAGAAAAACTCATGGTGTTGTGTGGGCCGGTCTAGCCCGGGCCCGACCGTGGACCGGACCGGCCCGCTGTAGGACCGAACCGACCCGGCCCCCCACTCCCAACCGGTTCGGGTCGGGCCTCCCCCCCCAGCCCGAGCCCGGCCCGGCCCGGACCGCTGCTATTTTTTTTTTTTTTTAAAAAAAATAGGCCCGGCCTGAATTTGGCCCGGTTGGACCGGCCCGGCCCGGCCCGCTGGGACCGGTCCAGCCGACCGTTGGCCGATTTTGAATTTTTTTTTTCAGATTTTGACCGTTGGGGGGGGGGGAGATTTCTTTTACCAAAATACCCCTACCATATAGCCGTTATTAAAACGTTGGGAGGAGTATTTTGGTCATTTTTGGCCTAAAATTACCGAAATAATCCCAAAAAATTCCTTTAAATAGGCCAAAAATTTCATTTTTCAAACACAACTCATTCCTCACAAATTCTCTACATTTCTCTACGGTGCTCTGGTGCTCTACTGCTTTCCCTCCCCGGTGCTCTGGTGTTCTACGACTTTCCCTCCCCGGTGCTCTACGGCTTCCCGATCTCCCTTCCAACTCCATTCCGGCTCTACGGCTTTCCGATCTTCCTCTCAATTCCTTACTTTCTTCTAACGTAGTTTACTTTATTTTATTTTATATATGGCTGGTGAAGGTTCAAACTCACCTGATCTTGCTGGACAGACTTACCAATATTTTAGTAATTTTTTTGACGGTGATGAAATTCCACCTAAGCAAGTAGCCACCCATCCGATTCCGGAGGGGTGCCAACCATCTCCTCCGGAAGTAGCTAGTACCACCCAACGTCCTGAAAAGAAGAAAAGGTCTAAGTATTGGGATTATTTTACTTTGATTTTTGAAACTAATCCTGATGGTTCGTTTGTTTTAGATGCCAAGGGTGAACCGAAACCGTACAAGGCACAATGCAAGAAATGTTGCAACCAGTACGCATGGAAGAAGGGCGGTGGCACCGGGACCATATCCAGACACTACGACACTTGCTACGGGAAGGACACACTTCAAGCGTCCCAAACCCAAATAAGCTTCGGCGCCACCGGTTCTTCAATTGGTAACTTTACTTACTCAGCTACTCGGCATAAAACTGAATTAACTAAACATATTATTCGTGACGAACTTCCTTTCACGACGGGTGAAAGCGAATCTTTACGAGATTATGTATCACTTTCTCTAAAACCCTCCTTTACTAAAGTGAGTAGGCAACAAGCTCGAAAGGAGGTCATTCGTCTCTTTAACGAGCAGAAAGCCGCTTTAAAAGCGGATTTTGAAAATGTTAGTAAGTTAGCTATTACTTCTGATATTTGGACTACTAAATGGAGTTATGCTTATATTTGTATTACTGCACACTATATAGATGCACAATGGATGTTGCAATGCTACATTAACTCTTTCTGGTGTTTATTATCCCACATCTTGCTTAGCTTTACGTGAACTTTGTAACATGTCTTATTTATTTTCTAAATATAGAGATCATCCAAATTTTGCATATGCGGTGAGAAATATGGAAGTCAAATTCAAGAAATATTGGGGTGAAGTACCTCTTTTATATTGTTTGGCTTCCATATTTGATCCTACAATCAAATTGGATGGCGTAGAGGTTTTATTAGATGGATATGGAGAATATATGGGTATAGACACTACTGACATGAAGGCAGAAGTTAAAGTTGCTTTGGACAGGTTAGTTATACTGTACGAAAAAGGAGCAACGTCGACCCGACCAACTCAGGGGGGGGGCTAATAGTAGCTCCGGCTTGGCGTCTAAGCTATCAGCAGCCGGTCGCATACTACAAAGGAAGAAACAAAAGCAATCTTCCCAACCTACTCAAGAGTTGTCTGCTTACCTTAACTCTTATCAAGACGAAGATGAGACTCCAGATCACTTCGCCGTTTTAGAATGGTGGAAGAGGCACGACAAGAGATTTCCTGTGCTTTCTAACATAGCACGTGATCTACTGATGGTTCCGGTGTCGACGGTAGCATCGGAGTCCTGTTTTAGTGCAAGTTCGAGGATGTTGAGCGATAGGAGGAGCCGCTTGAAGCCCGATATTTTGGAAGCAATCGTGTGCGTACAAGATTGGATGAATGCCGATAAAAGAACACAAAACCAGAAAGATGAAGAAGATCATGACATCCACGAGCTGGATTTGGAATCGCTTTCATTGCATGAAGGCGAACAACAATGAGGCTACGGTGCAAGGTATTAGGTATGTACATTTGAACTTATACATTTCAATTTTAAATTTTAACTTATACTTTCAAAAACTATTTTTTATTTTTTACTTATACTATTCAAATTTTTAATTTAACTTATACTATTCAAATTTTAACTTATACTTTCAAAAACTATTTTTTACTTTAAAAAATATATATATTTTTTAACTCCGCCTATGCCAAACAAGCATTTGCCGGTCCCAAGCCCGGATAAAGGAAGAGGGAGAAATATTTTTTTTAATTTTTATAAATTTTTATACACATTTGTAATATTTGTATAAACATTTGTATATATTTGTATAAACATTTGTATTACAAACTATTACTAAATTATAAACATTTTGTATTACTAAATTATAAACATTTTTGTATTACTAAATTATAAACATTTATATACATATTTTGTATAAACATTTTATAAACATTTTTGTATTACTATTCAAATTACATTTTATAAACATTTTCTTATACTATTCAAATTACAAACTTTTGTATTAAAAATTTATATTAAATTTTTTCAAAAATATAACATATTCCTAAATTAAAATTAAGTTACAATTTTTTAAAATTAAAATACAAAAGAGAATGTTTAAAAAACCAAATTAAAAAAAAACTGTTAAAAAAAAAAAACTTTCAAATAAACCGGGCCGGTCCGGTTCACCCGGCCTGAACCGGCCCGAACCGACCAAGGCCCGGACCGGCCCGTGGTCCGGTTCAGCCCTGACCGGCCCTCACTGTGTCCGGTCCACTGGGCCGGGCTGGGTCGGGATTAGCCAAACCGGGCCGGGCTTGGCCCGGACCGCAAATAATACCGGCTCGAACCCGGTCCTGGACCGGCCCGAACCCGGTCTGGCCCGCAGCCTTTGGACCGTGGGCCGGCCCGGACCGGCTCGAAAAAACCTTGAAGAAAAACTCTCTCCAATGCAAAAGTATTGTGGAGACAATAAAAATATTTTTTCCAACTTCCAAAGCAACTCCTCCACTTCTTCAACTTTTTTATAAATATTTCTATTCATAATTGATGATGTGGAGACAAACTCATTGTGAAGTGCATTGTCTAGATCTAGACAACCAACTTCACATTCTCCTTGCCATGTCATTGTTATGTCAACTTCATATTTTATTCTACATTGCATTGGAGAAGAATTTTTGGAATGAAAGTTTGTCGTTCCTGTGTGGCAACCATTTTTTCTAAACTCACAATAGGGTTGGAGATGCTCTAACAAGCTTCCTATGGGCTCTTGCATCTAATTATTCTCTGAAAAAGAAAATAAAAGCTTCAAAAAAAAAAAAAAAATCCAGTCTTAATTATTGTTAGCTCCAGTACTTCAAATCGCAAACACCACAATGGGACTCCTCAGGCGATGTACGCCGTCGTAGAGCTCCAGGGACCCCGAAAGCACAGCCTCCGTAGCCGTCCCTTCAACTCGAAGAACGAACGATCGCTTCTCGGTCCGGGAGTCGAAAGAAAACACGCTGGGTTCAATGGCGATCCTCAACTGCGAAGGACTCTTGACAGTAGCTCTGTAGGTAGTAGACGACGGCGGCGATCCCACGTTAGTGACGGTTCTCCGGAAGCTGGCGGAGAAGGGTTTCCCGGTCGCCACGGAGAGGGCGAACGAGGGGTAGTTGAGGTCCTGTGCGGTGGTCCCATGCGAACTGGAACAACCGGAGGTGCTCCCGCCGCCGGCGAGAAGAGAGAGGTTTTTATCGCTGTAGCCTTCTCCACAGAGCATGCTTATGTAATCTTCTACGCCGGCGTCGTAAACTAATCCGGGGTTCAACGCCGAGACTGGATTTATATGTCCGGCGCCGTAAGCCAACTCGGCGTCGCTGTTTCTGGATGACTCCATTGGGTAAGCTGCAAGAAGATGATACATTAGGTTGCCGGCTAAATTATCCTAATAGTACCCTTATTATCAAGGACGGAATCAAAAATTTGAACTTTGACAGGCTGCATAGTGGACTAAGTCTAGGTGTGAGCTAACTCAAATAAAAAAAATTGAAAAACAAAAAATATATGAAAAAAATATTTTTTTGGGGTGGGCTGGAGTTCACTCCAGCCATTGGCGGATCCAGCTATGGACAGGGGTAGGCTTCAACCCACTCTAGAAAAATATTATTATTTTTCTCTGTGCTTTTTTTTCTTCTTTCTTTTTATCATATGAAATAGCCCACCCTACTCCACTTTAGTCCACTCCAGTTTGAATTTCTAGTTCAGTCCTTGGTCCAGTCACTATGTAGGTACGACATTGCCATCTATGACGCTGGGACATTTTTGGCACCTTAACTTTTCACTACTAGATTTTGGTAGTCCAATTTCATAATTTGAAACACTTTCGTTAATTCTGAAGCACATCGAAATCATCTCAAAAACATATATTGCAGTACAAAAATACAATTTAAATACTTGTATGGCAAAATATATGTTTTGAAGTAGTCTTGATACGCTTCAAAATTCCGGAAAGGTGTTTCAAATTGTAATTTATAAAGTTTGAATATCAAAAATCGAGCAGTGAAAAAAGTTAATGCGTCAAAAATGCCAGAACATAATTAGGAAGCCATTGGAATAATTTAGCCTAAGGTTGCCTGTGGAGGATGGAAAACTGCTACGTTGTCCGTCCGCGGGCCTGTCCGTTCGTCACGTGTCGTGGCTCCATTAGTAGGTCAACCGACATGGGATCCGTGAATACAAGGAGGGCCAATGGGTTGCGGCCACACGACGGACGGACCGGTCCGTCTGCGGACAAATTAGCTTTTCCGAAACTGTTATCATTTAACTGATGGATGCAAATTTTTAAGGTTCAAGTTACCAGTTGTCATTAGAGCAGACTTGATTGCAGCAGGCGACCAGTTTGGGTGGAACGACTTGACATAGGCAGCTGCAGCGGTCGCGTGGGGGCAAGACATGGAAGTGCCAGAGATGATATTGTACGACCTCGACGGAAACTCAGATGATATCGGCGACCACGCTGCCAAAATGTCGACTCCAGGCGCTGTCAAGTCAGGCTGCATGCATCAAAAATTGCACGTACGTTAGGCTTGCTCCTTCAACATTTGTTTGCACCATTACTTCTAAGAAAAAGAATAAAGATTTTACTTTGAGAACGTTTCTGGTGATCGGATTGGGCCCTCGCGAGGAAAATGAAGCAACGTGTGGCGCTTTAGGATCTTCAAGTTGCTCGCTCTTCAAAATGGCTGCCTCTGGGTGTCTGTAGAATCATCGGATATGTTAATTGTTGTTATAAGTTTAGTCGATTTGGTAATGTTGTTTTCATCTATTCTGGGATGTTTTCGAACCAATTGTTTATGAAAATCTCTTCTTGTTATTTTTTTTGAGGCACTGATTTTGGTAGCTTTATAAACACCCTAAATCGATGAATTTTGAGAGATTTTATTATTTTATTTTATTTATATCCTCACCAAAAATATATAATTATAACTACTAATATCCTTTCGCTATTTAATTTTATTCGTATAAAAAAAATTCAGAACCGTTCGTTAGTAGATTACCAAGCATTGATTGGACTGATTTAAAAGTCGTTACTTAAAAACCACCCAAAATCGGACCCCCTCATAACCGCATAACCGGTACTCTAAAAATACCTCATAACCGTTTAGGGTGAGCAACGGTTTGGTTCGGTTCAAACCGAACCGAATATATGAAAATCGAAATAACCGTAAACCGTATTTCTCAAAACCGTAAGCCGATCGGTTCGTATTTTGCGAACCATTTTTATAAAAACCGAACAAAACCGAACCGAATTAATTCGGTCCGATTTTCGGTCGGTTCGGTTTCATGGACCAATGTGCCGGACCTTCAAATTTTAGCAAAATGAGTCTATTTAAACAACAAAATTAAAAAAATGGTATTGTCGTATTTATGAATTTTTATATTACATAGAGTGAAAAATATTAGTATATATAGATTGAGGGTAGAGCGAGAATGCTCAAAGAAGCACCGATAGAGAATAGGATAAGAGAATGCGCTCAGTTACGGATAAAAAAAATATTAGTATATATAGATTGAGGTAGTTTGATAAATTACTAAATCTAAATTGGTTTTCGGTTCGGTTATTCGGATTAAGAACCGAAAATCAAACCGTTATTTTAAAATTTTAAACAAAAAAGCGAACCGATAACCGAATAATCGAACCGTTCGTCGTATATCGATTCGGTTCGGTTTTCAACCGTTATATGCTCACCCCTATAACCGTTATCCCTACAATTGCCAAACAGACCCTAGGAGAAAGAAAAAAAAAAAAAAAAAAAAAAAAAAAAAAAAAGACTCAGGCACTTACCTGGTCTTTGTCATATATAAGTAAACAGTATCCTCATCTTTTACACCCAGTACAGTGGCGGGTAGTGGGAACGAGTAAGCAGTGTCCAAATATACTGCACTGCTTGTCATTACTGCACCGGAAGCTCCAGCAACGTAAGGCCCATTTGCGTCGCTGAGAGCGTCGCAAAGAACAATCTTTCCTTTCACTGCATTCTCGTCCATAGAGCCCTTAATGCAAAGTCTAATAAATTTTTTTTCAACAATGTCATTTATATACTTTAACAAAGGGAATATATCTGTATAATATTAATCATGTTGTTGAAAGTTTCACCTGGACGTGGAGCTGTTAAAGCCTGCAGAAATATTTGGTGCATCTCCTGCGTACACTAATGGTGACATTTTCCCCTTAGAGTCGATTGTGTTGACTGCCACTCCCTGCAGGCGAAAATAACAGTTGATTGACCGGGAACTCGATGTCACAGTGTAACTCGACAAAGTTTACACTACTATTGAAGTTTAGTATTTATCGGTCCTCTATATAAGCATCTATTTTGAGCTAACTTGAGTGGTTGCTACATCAACAACATCATGCTACTGTATCAGCTATCTAGTTAGAGGCAAGGTCGAGCCGGTCAGGAGGTTGGGTTGTCCTAGTCAAATTTATTTTTGGTTGTTCCTTGGTCCGGCATTTTGTGAGGTGCTTCTTTATATCCAATGGCAGACCCATTGGTGGACTAGGGTGGGCTCTGGCCCACCAAATTTTTAGGGAGGTGAAGCCTATACATTATGTATCTGGCCACACCAATTTGTACTCGAACATCTTCATTTCGAGATAATAGCAGCATTTCTAAGTACTACGAGTACAAGTAGTAGTACTATTGATTATGGGAGTACCGGAAGTAGGGAGGAGAAGCCTAGGTACCGGCCATACCCATTTATTTATTTTTACTTTTTTATACATGTCAGTTCACATCCACTTTTTACCTCAAATTTTGGCCCACCAAAGCCCAAAAAAACTCACACTCTAGCAATCCAGCTCTTTTTTAAATTCATAGCTCCTTCTCTCTCTCTCACTATCTCAAATGCTCTTAATGTTCGAATTTATGCCTAAAAGAGTCTACCTGGTAAATTAAATATATATTTTTATCAGATCTTTCATTTTCTAGTACGTTGGACATGGTTCTACATTCACCAGACATGGTAATGTAAGGACACGATGAGTTGTGAATATGACGATATTGACACAACATTCATTTTTGTTAAAAATAAATTAAGATATTTTAAGTTCAGTTCGAGGTAAACTAAAATCATGGCTCCTAAATATACCATTTGGGGAGTTTAGGGGTGGGGGGTTCACCTGCGACCCCAACCTTTGCAGGCACGCTTGCAGGAGCGCCGGACTTGAGAGGTTGTCCAAAGTCGAAAAGGGTTGTCCAAATCCAAAATCTTCTGGGACTTAACCCTGGAGCAGCCCTACTTATTCGACATGTTGCTATTCTAAAGTTATTTGTGCAATCATAGTTTTTTCTCAACATGGTCACATAGAAAAAGCGATGGTTATACCTTATACTCCTTGCCATTTCCCAGTCTTACTTTTGCGACGAACCGCCTGTCGATGGTACTAGCAGCCACCGTCAGACACCAAGGGGAGTAGTTCTCGACCGTCGAAGGCTCGGGGCCACTGTTTCCGGCAGAGCTGGAGGTCAGTATCCCATTTCTCATGGCATGGAAAGCTCCGATGGCGATGGAGTCCTCAAAGTAACTCTTCGCTCCGAGTCCTCCTACCGAAATTGAGATAATATCCACGCCATCCGCAATCGCGTCATCAAACGCGGCAAGGATGTTCGCGTCGGAGCACCCGTTCGCCCAACAAATCTTGTACACCGCGATCCTAGACGACGACGCACCTCCACGGGCGGTTCCCCGGGCCAAACTGTATAGGCTGGCGCCTTTGACTTGGTTTCCTGCTGCAGTCGATGATGTGTGAGTCCCATGGCCTGCTGAATCTCGAGGGGATTCTATGTCGCCGGCCACAAATTTTCCGTCGGATCTGTAGTATCTTGCTCCAATGATTTTACTGTCGAAATTAACAGATTATAAATATGAATCAGTGAAATTGATAAGAGAAATTTTAATTTGCCCGCGTCGCGCTTAATTACCCAATCTGTGGACAGTTAGAAAGAATATAGCTGTGAATCCTGAGGTTCGCGCAAGTTAAATCTTACATATGGCAGGACAATTTATGTTACCGAGTCCCAAGCAATATTAAGACTTGTTTGCAATTTGATACCCTCAAATATTCTTATTTTCAACTTTATACCATAAATTTTTTTACATAAAAATTTGATTCTATCAACTATTCAATATTTTAAACCTAATGTCCATTAAAAAAGAAAAAAGAAAAAAAAAAACCAAAACTATACATGTCTTCCCCTGCCTCCCCCCTTCGGCCACCCCTGCCTACCCCGCCTCCGCTCCCCCCACCCGCGGTTGCACCCCCCCCCCCCTCCCCCTCTCATGCGCGCATGCTGCAGCCAGTGGCGATGGCTGCAACACCGGGGGGGGGGGGGGGGGGGGGGGGGGGGGTGGGGTGGGGAGGGTGCTACCAGGGATGGGACAGCTAGGGGAGGTGGGGTTGGGGGGTGGGGGGGGGGGGGGGTGGGGATTGTGCAACCGGGGGTTGGCGAGAGTGGCTGGAGGGGACGGGGTGGCCAGAGGCGGGGAGGCGGTGGGGGAAAAGGGCTGCGGTGGAGGAGGTGGTAGATTCAAGTTTTGAACATGGATATTTTTCTCCAATTTTTTTCAGAGTATAAAATTGTACCAAAAAAATTTAAGGTATTAAGTTAAAAAACTAAATAGCTCAGGATATCAAGGTAAAATTAAGTCTAATATTAATTACTATAATGTTACTAGGTTCAATATACCATTTTAGTATTAGTCCCAATTATGATCATGCAGGGTTAACTCACTTGTTGCAGGTGAAGTTGGAAGACTGGCAGGTTCCCTTCCATTTGCTCGGTGGCGGACCAAATCCTTCGTCGCTGAAGCTATCGGACTCGGGCCAGATTCCCGTATCGAGCATTCCAATTATGACATCGCTCTCCAATGGCGTCCTGGTTGATTCTGAAGGGAAGCCCATGAAGTCCCATGATCTCGTGGTGTGAAGCTTCCTTTGCTTGTCCGGGAAGACCGACACCACACTACTGTCGCCTGAAAGTAAGAAAATAGAGCATAAATTGCCATGAGAACTTAAAAGTTTCACATAATTATTTGTAATTTTGTCTATGAAGCAAGTTCCTTTACTTGCTATCTTCTCCACTTCTTCGTCCGTGAGCCATGCAGCAAAACCATTGAAGCTACGCTTGTAACTATGAACCAGTCGTTCTGATGCATCACTGAGTTGGACGTAAGAAATTATTATTTTTAGTACTGTATGTTGGTAAAGAAGTTGTAAAAAAACTTTTACCGAGTCACCAACCTGCCCGTAACTTCATCCAGCATGCTTTTGTGGAACGATTGTGCCGAGAAAACACCGTTCGTCTGCTCACCCATGTAGACAATATGGACCTGTAATTAGAGAAGTCTAATTAGAGAAGTCACGTAGAATAATGAAAATTTATTTTACGATCGAGAAAATGGAAATTTTGTGTTAGCAAGATACAGAACTATAAATAAATGAAGGTTATCTAGTAACAGGGTCTCATATAATATGTGATATTAGGATTTTCAAATTATCCAGTATTAACAAATCACTAGTGAACAGTGATTTGGAAATCCAAATTGGAGGATTTGGAGATATATATAAATTCTAATATCAACTATTATGTGAGATCATATACTAAATAAACCCATAATTTCGAGTAATGATTTTTTTTTTTTTTTTGCCTTTCTATCTGCATTTGATGCACCAAGACAAACTGTGACTAGAGTCAGTATAAGTGTTGCTGCAAGGAAGACGTGGAACCATGAAGAAGAAATAGGAGCGCGGTTACTCATTAGAAGAGAAGGGACGAACTATTTTAGGCCAGATATATTTTCAGTCAAATTAGCAGAGGTATTTAAAGGAATCGATATAAGTAATACTGTGATGATTCTTCTAGTTGTCCGCCCATCCAAATGGATTAGAAATAAAATAAAATCCAATTATTTTTTAGATTTCATCACTCTCTCTTTAACTGAACTTGATATTTATCTCTCTTTTAACCTTACAAAACCTTTGTAATAACCATCAATCAATTAAGAGCAAAATCTATTAGAGAAGGGACAAGAAAGAAAATAAAAATATTACAAGTAGGGACAGAACTGCAACTTTGATTTCAAAACCAGCACTGTGAAATATCCGACTTGTACCTTGTCCTTGGTTAGTGTCTCTCTCTACATACATATGCTTTGCACATATTCTAAATATGTTTATTAACTATTATCTGAACGAGACAACATAGGTCTCATAACTTGCACATTTCGAAGAATTCAAACTTTCTTGTTCAGGCTCTCTACCTGTACATCATTTTGCTATGTTTGAACTTGCAGTTTTAGTCGCATCACTTTGTCCTTTCAGTAAAGATCGATATTGTTCTTTTCTGAGCCACCGAGTTACGACTACTTTTGGGATCTGATAACTATGCAACACTGATATATCGAAGACTATTAAGATTATGGCAATTTCTTTGTTTTCTTCTTCAGTAAGATTACTATATATTCTGTCATTACTTTTTTTTCCCTTAGTTTTCTTTTCAGTATAGGCAAATATTTCACTGGTATGGGATCTCGATATTTTAGGCATGTAATTAACTAGTCTTTATTTATTCCCTTTGAAGTATGCTTGTAATTATTCACACAATTATGATATTTGGCTCCCAAATATTTGGGTGATGCCATCTTCCATTATGTGACATCTGACATGACAAATTTTAACCCCAAAAATTAATTATCCAAAAATTTTTAATGTTAATATTAATGTTAATGTTAATATTAATTTTAATGTTAATATTAAAATTAATTTTAATGTTAATGTTAATTTAATGTTAATTTAATTTTAATATTAATTTTAATGTTAAATTTTGCTATTTCAGCTGTATTTCAGCAACCATGTGATATGTCACATAATAAGAGATGACATCACCCAAATATTTTGGGAGCCGAACGACATTTTTGTTCTTCGTAATGAGATGTAGAAAATCTTTTAGAAATTTCTCTCTTTTCCTCCATTAATATTTTCAAACTTTCATCTCCAACTTAATAAAAACTTTTTTTTTTTTCCATCTGTTACTTGTCAAATTTGGCAAAACATATAGTCGCTCATTTGTTTCCAATTTGCCAAAACATATTTACTCCTTCCAACTAACTACATATACTGCTAGCAACAGCGAGTCGCTGATCATCGCCAATTTAGCAAGTCTGCATCATCCCTCATGACAGTTCAAATACAACCAGTATATTCAAGACAACCAACCAACAAATACAACATTGTAATTATCGATTACAATTTAATAGTTACGATGGATGCATAAAATCTTTATTTCAAAAACAATATTCTTAAATGGTTATATGAGCCCCTTATATAGTCTTGTAAGGGCATCCATCGTGAACTTCCTAGTGCTGCCTAAGCTTTCTTCAAACAATAGAATTCTCGGAACTGGAAGTGGCAATGGCCTTTGCTTCGAGAAGGGTATACACTACAATGGGACTCCTCACGCGGTGCGCGCCGTCGTTGAGCTCTAGCGACGCCGAGAGAACTGCCTCTGTCGTGACCCCTTCGATTCTAACGGTAAATGACTGCTTCTCCATCAGAGTTTTGAATGCGAAGGTGCTCGGCTCGATGCGCACGACGAGCTGCGGAGGACTTGTAATAGTAGCTCGGTAAGTAGAGTTCGGCAGCCCAACGTTAGTGACCGTTCTGCTGAAGCTAGCGGAGAAAGGCTTCCCGCTGCCAACGGACAGCGCAAACGAGGGGTAATTGAGATCCCAGACGCTGCCATTACTAGCAGTAGTCGACGAGCAGGAGCTGTTGCCTCCGGTGAAGATACGCAGCGTTGTACTATTGTAGCCCTGGGCGCAAAGCGCACGTACGTAGTCCTCGACGCCTGCGTCGTAGACCAGACCGGGGTCTGATGCGCCGAGGGGATTCAAGTGACCCGCGCCGTAGGCAAACTCCGTGTCGTTGTTGTTCTGGGATGAATTCATCGGGTGAGCTGCAAAATGCGGAAGGGTTTTAGATCATAACGTGTGTTTTATGTTCCTGATCCTTCTCATCGTTCGATCCTGGTTATGTCGTTCTTTACCTGTTGTCATCATAGCTGACTTGATGGCAGCAGGAGACCAGTCGGGGTGGTTCGACTTCACGTAGGCCGCAACAGCAGTCGCGTGGGGGCAAGACATGGAAGTGCCTGAGACAATGTTGTATAAGGACCCTGGAGTAGCTAATGGAGACCACGCAGCCAAAATGTCCACCCCAGGTGCAGTCACGTCAGGCTACACGCAGGCGGAAACTTAGGTTAATTACACTGCCTAATCGAAAAATTGAAACGTTAAATTATTCTAGTGGCATGCAACCAATAGCGTTAGGACATTTTTGATATCTTAACTTTTCATTGTTCGATTTTGGTACCCAATTTTATAAATTACTATTTTGAAACATCTTTCGTTAATTTTGAAGCACATCAGAACTATTTCAAAAAAATATCTAACAATACAAACATTTAAATGTCTCTTTTGTACTGTAAGATATGATTTTTAAGTGGTTTCAATGTCTCCGAACTTGACAAAATATATTTCAAAAGAACATTTTATGAAATTGTGGTGCCAGAATAAAACAGTGAAAAGTTAAGGTATCAGATGTCCTAACGACATAGTTTGGGTGTCGTTACGATAATTTGGCCAGATTGAAAAGAGGCGAGCAATATAATTTACCTTGAGAATATCTGCAGTGAAGGGATTTGGCCCCCGGGACGAGAACGAAGCAACAGACGGTGCTAACGCGTCGTCGGCTACCTCGGTGTTCATAATTGTTGCCTCTGAATCGCTTTTAAAAATCGACGAAAAAATATGCGTTAATCCAAGATTTGGCACCTTAAAATGGATCGAGATAGTGGTACGAAATGAACATAGCTCACCTTGTTGTGTTGTAATATCGGAAAGCAGCTGTACCATCGGTTCTCCCAAGCACAACTGCTGTTAAAGGGAACGAGTAGGCGGTGTCCGCCTCACCGGTAATCACTATCAACCCGGAGGCACCAGCGTGCGAAGGCCCGTCAAAGTCCTTCAATCCGTCGCAAAGAACGATTTTCCCCTTCACTTGTTTGCCATCCAAGGAGCCCTTGGCGCAAGAACTGCGTTCGCTCGATCGCCAACATGCGTATGTTAGTTCACAGAATCGAAGACACGACACGACACGAAAAACGTATGTTAATTATTGGGTTGCCGATCGAGATTCACCTGGCGACGGAGCGGTTATAGCCTGCAGACACGTTTGGCACGTCGCCTGCGTACACCAGAGGGTACATTGTATCGTTCATGCCGAATTGGTTGATAGCCAGTCCCTACATTTGAAGAAGATTTTGTAGAATAGTCTATATTCAGAATGTAAGAGCTGATTTTGTAGAATAATAAAATTCAATATGTGCCCTCAAGATAGTCATGTTCCAACCACAAGAGCAAAGTTTAGGCCTAGAATTTCTACATTCAGAATATAGGAGCTCATTTTGTACAATAGTAAAGTTCAATTTGGAATCTCAACTTCTATATTCTAGATTTTTACATTATTTTTTTACCATGTAACTTTTTAATCTTTGCCACCAAATATTATTTTATGTTGCTGGATCATTTTCTCATAATCCATCCATTCTAGATTTTTTGATTATAAATTTGGATCTCAAGATGAATTTCTAAGCTCCATCTATCGTGGATCCTCTAATCGGGCAAAAGTTTGAACGAGTAAGGTCATTTCTAATTCAACCCCTCAAATACCTAATTGTCGAAAAATTCTCACCAACCCACCATCAATTTGAGGAAAAATTTCTCAATTGAGAAAAGATTGATTTAATCCTCAAATTTGAGGAAAGAGAAAGAATTCTTAAATTTGAGGATTCACTATTTATACATATTTTGTTATATATCTTTTAATTTATAATTATAATTAATATAGTAATAACACTATTAAAATATTTTTGTTACGATCTTCCAATAGAATCTAATATTGAATATTTTTTATTAGTATTAATTTTTTTTTTTAGAATTTAACATAATTTTGAATCATGTATAAAATTTCACATAATTTTGTTTTTTCCTTGTAGAAAATTTGATGTATAAATAATGTATAATAGTATTGTGTATATGATTATATTAAAATAATTATATATAAAAATTATGTAGAAATAAATAACAATTTTTTTATTATTTGAGGATAGATGGATTGAAGTTGTAAGATTTTGAGGAAGGAATACGAATTAAAATGATATATAGACCGCCAATGAACGTGACCTTCCATTGTCTGCATCCACGTGGCGGATTCTCATTGGCTCCACCCATCTTCAGCTAGCTCCGGGCCCACCCACTGCTACCTCCAATGAGAGCCCACCAAGTAGGCACGGACAATGGATGGTCACTCCCATTTGGCGGTCCTTGTAGCATTGTCCGATGGAATAATTAACATAAAAATATTTTGTTTTTTTTTTTTTGAAATCTCATGCACACACAATTGTGGGACTTGAACTTTGTCGGTCCCTCCGGATGTCCGCTCTAATACCACTAGGCTAGAGAGCTTGGACATAAAAATATTTTGTTAAGAGTCCTCAAATGGAGAAAAAATCTATGCACGTGTATACCTCATAGGTTGCGCCATTGCCCAGTCTTACTTTCGAAACAAACCGTCTGTCGATGGTGCTAGCAGCTACGGTTAGCGACCATGGCGAGTGGTTGCCGAGAGTACGGAGGTCGGGCCCATCATTACCGGCAGATTCCGAAGTCAGTATCCCTTTCTTCAAGGCGTGGAACGATCCGATGGGGAGGGCTTCGCGGAAGTAGTCCGCCGGCTCGTCCGGCCCGAACGAAGCGGAGATGATGTCCACGCCGTCGGCAATTGCGTCGTCGAACGCGGCGAGGACGTCCGCGTCGCTGCACCCGTCGGACCAGCAGACCTTGTACACGGCGATACGGGCCGACGGGACGCCCCCGCGGGCGGTTCCGTCGGCCAGATCGAAGAGGTTCGCGCCCGCCACCGCACGTCCCGCCACAGTCGACGCGGTGTGGGACCCGTGGCCTTCGGTGTCTCGAGCTGATAGAATGTCTCCGCGATTTAGAGTTCGGTTTGTACGGTAGTACCTCGCTCCAATGATCTTACTGCGATACAAATTGCAGATGTTGTTTGTTGTCAACCCGTGCATAAATCAATATTCCTAACTAACCGATCGGTAGGGCTGCAAATGAGCCGAGCCGTTCGCGAGCTGCTCGAAGCTCGGCTCGGTAAAAGCTCGTTTGAGCTCGGTCCGTTTAGTAAACAAGCTGAGTTCAAGCTTCATTTTCGAGCACGTTTAATAAACGAGCCAAGCTCAAGCTTTGAAGTACTCGGCTCGTTTGAGCTCGCAAGCGGACTCGTTTATGAGCTTGTGAGCTGGCTCATTTAGAAGCTCATTTAGGAGCTCGTTTGTTTGTTGAATTCTAATTTTATGTATATTTGTATAATAATATGGTTGTGTGCGTTGAATATCTATGTCCTTAATAATTGATATTAAGGAACTTGTTTAATTTAATTTTTATAAATAAATTGTTAATATTACAGATATTTGAATTCAAGCCTAACTACCTTAAAATCGAGCTCATTAAGCTCGAAATCAAGCTTAACGAGCTTGAAATAAAGTTTAACAAGCTTGAAATCAAGCTTAACGAGCTTGTTTATCTAGCATGAATCGAGCTTGCTTATCAAGCCAAGCTCGAGCTCAAACCAAGCCAAGCTCAAGCTTAATATAAACAAGCTCGAGCCTAGCTCAAGCTCTAAAATAAATTTTTTATCAAGCTTGAGCTTGAGGTCGAGTAATTCTAGTCAAGCCAAGCTCAAGCTTACAAAAGCTTGGCTCGGCTTGGCTCGTTTGCAGTCCTAC
Source organism: Iris pallida (assembly GCA_029216955.1). NCBI lineage: Eukaryota > Viridiplantae > Streptophyta > Magnoliopsida > Asparagales > Iridaceae > Iris > Iris pallida. The sequence continues at coordinate 4,043,327 of JANAVB010040014.1, read as the reverse complement.
CGATCGGGTACCGCGCACTCGAAATCGAGGACACGTGACCATTAGTACGGGCTAAGACCCACAAATGAGCCCTCCCATGCCAATATCGTGGTCCGGATCCGGACCAATAGAAGGCCGCCACGTGTTCTCGATTTCGTGTGCGAACCCTGTACGGTTGCACGACTGTACATAAATGGTAAATATATAATCATCAACTTCACTATTACTTTAAAATTTTAGTGTAGTGATAGAAAGTTTAACTTAGTGGGTGTCTTTTATTATTATTATTATTATATAGTGATTTTTTTGGGTTTTTTTTAACTATATAGTCCACTTTAGTATATTATTGTAATTATTTGATTTGTCTATTTTATTTTTAATATTATGATATTATTTTAAACACAAGTTTACTAGCATAAATAAAATATATAAGTTCATTCTCAAATTTTTTTTTTATCAACGCAATGACACTGATCTAAACCTCCAATTCGACAAACTTAACCATAATCTTCAAATTCTCTAATTTTTATAAGAAAAATTAATCCAGTTTTTGAAAGAAAAAATATTAATAAAGGATTAGTGTTGAGCTGACATGTGGTGTTGTTACCAAAAATAAAAATTAATTCGGACGAAAATGTTTTCACTTACGAAGGATTATGATTACTAGAACATATTCTAACATTGAAATTTAGTGAGTGTTAAAAAAATTAACTTATAAGATAAATGATAATTTGTAATCTCAAGATTTGAGCTTACAATTTTATGATTTATAAAGGACATCACTATACAGTGACTAATCGTTTAAAGTGTCAAAAACAAATACTTTAAATTGGTTGGTCCTGCACTTGGGGCCTGTTTGGTTCGTTGAAAGTGGGGGTGAAAGTTGAAAAAAATTGAAAGTCGGGTGAACTGGCTTCAGTTCAGGTGTTTGGTTAAAAAGTTGAAAGTGGTGTGAAAGTGGTTGATGGGACGCGGACGAGTTCCTATCTCCGTCCTTTTGTTGCCACTTTCACCACACCATTTTTTTGGTGAAAGTGGTGGAAAGAGAAGGAAAAGTGTGGAAAGAGAAAAGTGGATTTCGTTTAATATATCTCCAACCAACATCCACTTTCAACAACCATCCAAACAACGGAACTCTTTTTTTCCCACTTTCAACAACCATCCAAACAATGAAACTCCTTATTCCTCCACTTTCATATTTTTCAACCATCAACCAAACAACTTTTGGAAACTCAAAATTTATGCGTACGCATCGCGTGCGCAAGTTTCGTTTTTCCACTTTCGCACTTTCATACACTTTCGTGCAACCAAACAGGCCCTTGTTTGCACACTTTAAAATGTTGAGTACCGAATGGTACAAAAAATATGCCCTCGTATTAGAGTAATCCAAGTTTGAATTTTTTTATCGCACATTTTAAACAATAGATGACAGCATGATAATATCCATCACCAAACTAAGGGCCAAAATACAATAATTGACATCTCAATCTTCACTCAAGCTAATTAGAATGAGGGTAAAAACATCAATCCTCGCACAATTATAAAAGAGAGAAACTTTATTGATCAATTCAAAGTAATATCATTCTAAATTGTCTCTTCTCTTCTACATAGGTGTATTTCTAATAAATAACTTATTTAAGTCCTATGAAACTAATCAAATTGAAACTACTACAGCAATAAAAGATAAATATAAAAAAATATAAAAGATCACAAAATATTTCACCAAAATCTGTCAAAAATAGGCTTAGACTGCCTCCAATCGGAAGTCCAATTTGGCCAGACCGGTAACAGAACCAAAACCGGCATAGGATCGGAATTACGATTTAGCACGGTATTCCGATCAGAACTCGAAATTCTAGTATGGTCTCTTTCGAGCTCCTTGTTGCTTCGAGTTCTTCCAATCATATCCAGAGTTAGATCCATTCTTTAGAAAAAGGGTTATTTAGTAATAGGATCTCATATATATATGAAAATTAGGATTTGAGTTTCGAAATCACTGTTCTTAGTCTATGTGAACAGTAATTTCTAAACTTAAATTTTAAAGTTGGTCATTTTAGATACTCAAATCCTAATTTCCATCCATATTGAAACTAAATAACCATTTAAAAAACTAATCACAATTTTCGAGATTCAAATTCTAATTTTCATATATATGTGAGATCCTATTACTAAATAATCCTTTAAAAAACTCATCGCGAATTCAATGTGTATGCACTGGTTCTGGCCTCTGGGTTACATTACATACGGTTTGTATATTTGTTGCCTATGTCACATGTTATAATTATACATGTATTACTTGTCTCTATCTTTGTTTGTTTATATTGTTTTAATTCAACATATATATTATATATCTTTGTTTGTTTGTATTGTTTTAATTCAACATATATATTATATAACAACCAAACTTACTTGTTGCAAGTGAAGTTGGAAGACTGACATGTTCCCTTCCATCTGCTCGGAGGCGGACCGAACCCTTCGTCGCTAAAGCTGTCGGACTCGGGCCAGATTCCGGTGTCAAACATGCCGATAATGACATCGCTCTCCAGTGGCAGCGCTCTAGCCGTCTCCAAAGGAAAGCCCATAAAATCCCATGATTTTGTTGTGTGAAGCTTGTTTAGTCTGCTGGGGAAGACGGACACCACGCCTTCCATGTCTGCGTGCGTATTGGACCATTGTAAATAAAATAAATCATTCGTCTTTTATTAATTACTAAGAAAATTTATTTGCATTCTACTTAAAATAATTTTTTTTATGTTATACTTAAAAATGGTTTAAATATTTAAATATATTTAAATTTAGATTTGTTAAATAATTTAATACTTTTTTACTTTAAATTAATTTAAGTTTTAATCCAACTATAAAATATAGGTTGTTCTATAATACAAAATCAGTCGACTGTTTTTGGAACATTTCTGTATATATATATATATATATATATATATATATATATATATATATATATATATATATATATATATATTTGTGTGTACAAAAAAAAATACTTTTTTATCCGTAATTTTTTATTAAAATAAATGATAGATGAAATACATATGGTGTGGACGGCTCATTCAAGCAGAATTATAAAGAGGAGAGATTAACTAAAATTTCTTACTCGCTATCATCTTCATTTCTTCATTAGTGAGCCATGCGGCGAACCCATTGAAGCTTCTTTTGTAGCTGTGGACTAAGCGCTGCGCAGCATCACTGTCCAGAACATGAGTCCAAATATGAACCCTCTCTTAAGAAATCTTGCCAGAAGAAGAAGAAGAAGAAGAAGAAGAAGAAGAAGAAATATTAGCTTCTAATTAGTCGTGATATTAGTGACGATTAACCTGCCAGTGACTTTGTCGAGCATGTTCATGTGACGCGACTGTACTGACGAAACGCCATTTGTGTCTGTATGGTCACCCATGTAGATGACATGGACCTGCAATTAGATGTGTGATTCACATCAAGCATGTACTGCAAAGATAATAGTTTTCTACCATCACAAGTAAAATTGGTTATGGAATATAAGAAAAGTCCAATAATTTTTTAAAATTAGGAAGGGAATGGGTTATTTATCTACACTACTATAATTGAGTTAGGAAGGGAATGGGTTATCTTATCTACACTACTATAAAATAAAATAAAAGTTAGAGGTTTCACCCTAAAAAAATTTATTCCAAAAAATTCTTACTTATGCTACTAATTAAAATTGTTCATTAAATTTTACGGGTAATTTCATGGGGGGGGGGGGGGGGGGGGGGGGGGGTGAACTTTAGAATAATTATAGAAAAGGGGGTAAGTTTAACAATTTTACAAATAAAGGGATGATACGACATGTCAAATGGCGTCAGCCCCTTGGCTCCCTCTTGGCGACATCTAAGATGGCGCCAGAGGGCTGCCACCCCCTCGGCGCCATCTATGATGTCGCCAGACATCCTTCCCCCCCCCCCCCCCCCCCCCCTCTTTTTTCCTCCCACTTTCACGTGAACTTTGTTTTCTTCCCTCCTTCTTTCAAATGTTGATTATTCTCCCTCCCTTTTCATTTGTCCATAAGCTTTCTCTCCCTCCTATGTAAATTTCTACCATGTAATTATAATTGAGGATTTAGTTTCTTAGATTCCTCACGGGTGGTAGGAGTGAAAGATGTATATAAGAGGGTTCGAGTGGCAGAACATATACAATCACATGGAGAAAGAAGAGCGAAAAAGAAACTAGTTCAAAAAAAAAAAAAAGAGCTGAAGAGCTAAGAGTCTGAGAAGATGAATGCTGGAAACGATGGTCGTATTCCCGGCGGGCCGACGACTGAAAGAGAGGAACAAGAAAGAAAAAATCACATATCGCGATTGGTGTTTACCGGAGAGGTAATAATTTAAAAGTTCATATTTAATCGTTATTTTATTGTATATTGAATTATAGTTAATTTTTGTCATTCGTTTCATTTGTAGTTATTTGATTACAAGCCGGACGTACGGTTGCGTGAACATGGACAATGGCGTAACGCTACAAACTACGCCACATGGCAGATAAATACATATCAAAAGGGCTTAGTGAACGCATTTGGTTTTGGATATGTAGATGAGCTTCGATTCTTGTTGCACGACAGAGATTTAATATTTTCTCTAGTGGAACGTTGGTGGTCCCAACGCAACACTTTCCAATTGCCGGTAGGAGAGATGACCGTAACTCTACTGGATGTAGCCAATATTTTAGGGTTACCTATTGCAGGTAAAATATTTGTTAAATATAAATTTGGGGCAAAATTTTATATAGAAACCTAATTTAAAATTACAGGTGAGCCTATATTTTTTGATAATCAACCAAGCGCTGCTACTACAATTAGACGGTATCTCGGTATTGATCCGCCCGAAGATACAAATGTAAGATCCGACGTCACCATAAACTGGTTGCGCGGAAACTTCATGGATCTAGACCGTACAATTGACGGTCCAGTTAACGTTGACGAAGAGCGGGTATTTAACTTCATCCGGTTTATTAATGTATTTTATATTGAGAATATGGAGCTCATAGTACCGTACGTTACAGATTGTTTGCTGCACGAGGGCGTATCTACTAGCTCTATGTGGTTCAGTTCTCTTTTCGAACGCAACCGGATGTCGGATTACTGTTCGACTTCTTCCTTTTCTGAAAAATTTGCTTCACCCGACACGCTATGCATGGGGAGCCGCAGTCTTGGCTTACTTGTATGCTTCTCTGACAGAGTTTGTGACTGCGACCTCTTTACAAGATATGAGGGAGCCAAGGGGCCGAGGGGGTGGCAGCCCTCTGGCGCCAAAGGGGGAGGGGAAGGATGTCTAGCGACATCATAGATGGCGCCGAGGGGGTGGCAGCCCTCTGGCGCCATCATAGATGTCGCCAAGAGGGAGCCAAGGGGCTGGCGCCATTTGACATGTCGTATCACCCCTTTATTGTAAAATTGTTAAACTTACCCCCTTTTCTATAATTATTCTAAAGTTCACCCCCCCCTCCCCCCCCCTGAAATTACCCGTAAATTTTATCCATACTACTATATAATAAAAAAATGCTATAGGTTTTACAGTAAAATTTTTATTCTAAAATATCTTTACTTAATTATATTTTCCAATTAAAATTGTTCATTATATTTAACGTGTGTAGTTAGTTAATTACGTATAAACAAATTAAGAGGGATTTTTGTTCACTCTTCCAAGAATTTCAAGTAGTAAAAAATTAAGAAATTGTTTGTTCTTCGTAGTAAAAAATTAAGGAAATATTGCTTGCTTTTTCGTGTAGTATGACATACGTCCACACGTGCATATATATACTTGTCTTATATATAATACCAAAAGTTTTAGGTTTCACTATGGAACTTTCATGTTTCAAAAGTGTCATTCTTCAATCTTATATATATCAAAATATACTTAAATTAACTAGAAATAAAACATTTAAATTATACACTTTTATACCAACATAATTTTTCATCACTAATAATTACACATTTCCAACTACATCGTCTCAAAAATTAAATTTACTTAAAATATTTAATACTATTTCAAAACAGATGTGCCATGTAAGTAAACATTTAAAAAATCACAAACAAAAATAATAAAAAAATTACTTATGGGCCAAGAGGGAACCGTACATCAGTCCGAACTGACGTGACGGCCCCACATTGTAATGGTGAGCATTCAATTAATTCGGTTCAAACCGAACCGAATAACCAAAAATCAAATAGAACCAAAATTGAATAAGCAAAGCCGAAACCAAACTGAATTGGCCCATAATTGAATCAAACCTAACCGAATTAAATCGATTCAATTTTCAGTTTATTCAATTTTTCAGTTTAGTTGCGTTTTTAATATATATATATATATATATATATATATATATATATATATATATATATATATATATATATATATATATATATATATATATAAACTAAAAAATTTGTTCGGTTTTTGGTTTTGGACCAAAACCGAAATCGAAAACCGAAACCGAATAAGAAAATTTAGTATTTTCAAAACCGAAATTAAACCGAATTTTTTTAGACCAAACCGAATCTCTTATTCGGTTTGATTTTCGGTCCAAACTCGAATAATGCTCGCCCCTATCCCATTGGACCCAACCTCGCTACCAACGTCGGATCCCACCCCTCAATAGCGATTGTCACGTCAGCCTCGGACTCATACGCGGTCCCACCCCCTTGGTCCGTAAAGCATCGTTGAACAAAAATACATACTTATAATATATATTAAGCCAAAGAACCAAAATGAATAACATTCCCGACGGTAGTTACTAAGATGAGTATAGTTATTTGCCTGTCTATTTGTATCCGATGCACCTGCAGAGAACATGATAGATGTTGCCTGGAAGAAGAAGAAGAAGAGCCATAAAAAAGGAGCAGCACAGTTAGACATTGTAGAGAAATATGAGATGGGATGAAATTCTTACAGAGGAACAAGAGGTTTTAATAGAAGCCAGTCTGCACAAAAGCCATGGCCGTTCTAGCATCTGCTGCAAAAAAATTTCCAATTTCCATGATCCAATCTGCAAAAAATTGATCCAATTTCTGCCGGATATTTCTTTTGGAAATGGAAAAAAAACAAATTCTATTTTGTAACTCAATATGATTGCGACAATTGACAACTACATGCAGGAAAGCTGAGAGAACTAGATTCCAAAAAATTTCAAGTAGCATTGTTTTCCCCAGAAGCTACTTTTGGCTGCTGCTGCTTTTCTTTTTCAGCTTCCAGCACGTCGATATTCATAATTTTATATACGTTAGGAGCTAGAGGACCCAAATTTTATTTGCATATCGATGTCTTTTCCAAACATATAATGGATCTAGTTATTTGGTTCGTCGAATTTAGTTCATACTTTAACTGATTGAAATTAATTGTCAAATCTGGTTAATTTGTCCAGCTTGACCCAGTTTTTGTTTGCGCGGTATTGAAGCTGTGTCCGAGTCCGTCTACTTGCCAATCGAAATCTACATGCGATGAAGACCTTTCCAAAGCTTGAAAGGTTTGTTTGGGAACATACGAGTAAGGTTGTGTTTGGTAGGAAGGATGGAAAAGTGGAAGGATGGAAAAGTAGAGGGATGTATTTTCCTTCCACATGGAAAGGAAAGAATATTTCCTTCCTTTGTGTTTGGTAGTAAGGATAGAAATATAAGAGATGCATTTTCCTTTTTTGGTATGAAAGAAAAAATGGAAGGAAAGAAAGTAAAAAATATATGATTATCAATTCTACCCTCAACTAAAAACACTTATTTACCAATTCTACCCTCAACTAAGGGCTTGTTTGGTAACCGGATTTTACTATTTGGATTTGGATTTGGAAATCCTCCAAATCCAAATCATGGATTTCAAGATTCAAATCCAACTCTAAATCCAGCTCCAACAAAACATAGGATTTGAATTTATGATTCATAATTAAATTATAGTCATGATCAATAATTAAGCTATAATTAATTATGATTAATTATAGTTATTATTATTTATAAAATTAATAATTAACGATTAGTAATTAATAATTGACGATTATTTATTATTAATTATAAAATTAATAATGAATGATTAGTTAATTTTTAATAAATAACGGTTAATAATTAAAGATTAATAATTAATAATTAACGATTAATAATTAACAACTATAAATTACAATTAACGATTAATAATGAATAATTAACAATTGATAATTTTTTATTAACGATTAATAATTATAAATTATAATTATTGATTAATAATAAATAATTAACAATTGATAATTTTATTAACGATTAATAATTATAAAATATAATTATTGATTAATAATTAATAATTAACAATTGATAATTTTTATTAACGATTAATAATTATAAAATATAATTATTGATTAATATTTAATGATTAATTAACTATAAATTAAATATTTTAAAAATAGTAATTATAAATTAATATTATTATGATTAGTAAATTATTAATTAAATTATTATAAAATATGATTCTAATTGTGATTAAAATATTATTAATTAAGATTATAATAAAATAATTATTAACAAATTATTAATTAATATTATAATAATACTAATAAATTATTAATATGATTATAACAAAATTAACTAATCAACTAATTTTTAATTGATAATACTAAACATAGGATATGATTATTAATTAATATTATAATAATAATATAATAATAGTAGTAAATTATGATTATTAACTAATTAACTAATTATTAATTATGATTATAACGAAATTAACTAATTAACTAAAATTTTAATTAATAATACTATTTTTATTAATTAATAATACTAATAAAATAGTTATTTTTTTATTAATTAACTAATTTTTAACGAAATTATTAAAGAATAAATATTTTTAATGAAATTATTAAAGATTAACTAATTTTTAATTTACTATTTTTTAACAAAATTATTAAATAATAAATATTTTAACGAAATTATTAAAGAATAATTATTTTTTTCCTCCAAAATCCAACCAAATTCAAGTTTTGGATTTTGTCATACTTTCCATATCCAATAAGATTCCATGGATTTGTCTCCAAATCCATGAAAATCCAAATCCCACCTCCAAATACGGTTTTTCCTTCCTTCCTATTTTCCTTCCATACCAAACAAGAAAAAATGAATCTTTTCCTTCACTTTTTCCTCATCTATTTTTCTTCCTCCCACTTTTTCCTGGGAATGATTATGTGTTTCGGACTGCCATCGAGGCAACTTAGAAACCAAAAAAACACAATCTAACGATCCAAACACAAGAATTTTTATGTGAAAATCATGAGAAAATTACCGAGAGATCTAATCCTGAAAAACCTTAATTAAAGAAATAAAACAATATACTAACTTATATTAAACTTTTCATATTCGATTCAAATATAAATAACCACAACTACTCAGGATTACGACCATAAAACACATATATTGAGGAAGATGATGAGAGGCCTCAAACATACAGCATCTCATGTCTTCTTTGGTTCGCGGAGAAGAAAGGAAATCAATTCTTCGTTCTTTTCTTTCCTTTAAAAAATGTAGTTTTTATTATAAAAAAAATCAACGTCCGTTTGGTGGGGGAACCATTTTTGCTTTTATTATTATTTTTCCATTGGATCATGGGAAATTAATTAATTTTCGACTCCTTTGTTGACATATAAACACAGAAAATGAATTGATTTGTTTTCAATGTTATGCTTTTGCCAGCCAAACATGACCTTAATGGCCTAGGAAGAAAGTGTCAAAGAACTATTAGGTTCAACCCATCATCTTCCTCTACCCGCGAACAAAACAATGCCTTAATGAATGCTTGGATTAGGAATTGGCATTGGGCCGGGCAGAGTCGCCCAAACCCATAATGTACGAGCTTTGGCCGGACACGAGCCGATTTTTTTCGCCCTAGAGAAATTTCGGGGCCGTGGGCCAGGCCGGACTTAATTGCTATTTATGAAGTCCAAGTCCGTCCACAAAGGGTCGTACTTTTTGGGCCAAGTCGGATCAGACTGGACCAGACTAGCTCTATAGAAAAAGTCCAAATGTACCTTTTTGGATCTAATCGTTAAACTCGTCTTTAAAATATTTGTTTCAACACTTTACTCTTAATTCTACACTAAATTATTAATCAACAATTGCACCGCTAAATTATTGTGTTCCAACTTTCAACTATACGGAAGTCGCTAAACAAATCCTAGGATGTGGAACTTACCAAGACTGCAATCACTATACAAATCCAGAACAGCTTCGACTAAAGAAAAGTAAGAGGGATGAGCAAGGTTAACATTATGAAATTGACATCATAGATTTTGTAAAAAAATTGTTGTAGAGAAAATATTTTTGATTAAATTAGTCAAAACGAAAGTATTTGAAAGAAATGAGCTCGGAAGACACGTTCCGCCATCGGAGATGGCGGAAAAATTGAGGTTGGATTTCTGCCAACTTAGTTGGCCGAATTTCTATAAGCATGACATAATTCTTTCAAATTTATGATAACAAATTTTCTTCCATAAATATTAACAAGCAATCTAGTGATATGCGGTGAAGCGATTATTTGCTATCATAGAAAATAATCAATCACCATAACAACGACAAAATCAACAATCTCAACCCACACCACAGGGGGTACAAGTCAAGGTGTGACTTGGGCCGACCCGAACCCGGTTTAACCGGGCCTAGGCCGGGTCCGGCTCAGCTTAGATTGGGGGGCGGGCCGGTCCAGGCCGGCCCGGTTGGCTCAACCCTGAACCCAGCCCGGACCTACGACCCGGTTTTCATCGGGCTGCGATAAACCGGGCCTGGGCCAGGCCGGTTCAGGGTTGGACCGGCCGGCACGGTTTGGTTTAAGAATACCAAACTTTTTTATATGTTTAAAAAAACTTTTAAAATGAAAAAAAAACGTTTGTTATCCTTTCATGCTTTACATTCCTTATCATGAGATATCATGTTTCTTGATTCAGTTTTAGACTCTTGTTATTTTCTTTAGAGTCTTATCGGACATATATGCTAGTAGGCTGCAGACCATGACCCATACTTGTTCATTCTTGTTTATTATCCTTATTGTGGATTGAGATATAGTTTTGCCTTGCCATGATTAGGCTCATTGCCATAGCCGTGACAGCGTTTACGTATTCGAGTAGGGCTAGAGTCCGCTTGATGCGTAGCTAGCTTGCTCACGCTCTCGCGTCCGGAAATTAGCGGGTGCGGGTCGTGACATCTTTCTTCTTTGCTTAACACGATAGTGACCCGTTGTGGTGCACTCAAGTCACATGTCACTTCTTTGCTTAACATGATTGTGGCCCGTCGTGGCGCACCCCTAACAAGTACTCTTAACATGATAGTGACCCTTCGTGGTGCACTCTAGACAAGTAACATGACATGACAAGACATGAACCATGAATGCCTTTGCGACGACTTTATTGGCTTATAAGTAATGAATGATCTGGACACCGTGGGTGTTTCTCTTGAGTGTGTTTGTACAAGCTATATGTTCTGTATTGCATCATGTCTAAGGCATGGATTTCTGATGACCACGGTCAGGGATTCATACTGAATCTGGCTAGGATTAATGACTAGATTGATCAAATAGTTCATGAAAAGACTTTTTCAGTTACCTGTTGCTCGATTGATCCCGGCCTTATATATATACATGAGATTTGGAGCTATCTGTCATGATGAGCATATTTCCAGCTCACTGTCGAGTGGGGCACCTCCTTAGGACACATGTATCTTACTGCAGTGTGTCTGCTATACTTGTTTTCTTTTGCTGGGGTCACTCCGGTAGCAGCAGACGGGTAACTGGACTTGAAAATCTTTTTGCATCTTGTTAGTAACTAGGCTTGTGATAACCCTAGTTAGTTAAAGTATCAAGCCGTACTCATTGCTTGGTCGTAATTGATGGATGGAGTCAGTCCAGTCCAGTCTAGTTTTGTCTAGGCAGTGTTCGTATGTTTATTTCAGTACACTATGGTTTATGCTTTACCTTGTCGATAAATGACCGGAGGCTAAGTTCTGTTCAGAAGAAGGGTTACAACCCCGGTCCTTATTTGGTTTAAGGGTTGTAACTTGGCTTCCAGAATAGTTCCTAAGTCATCTTATCATTTGTCATCCTATTCAGTACTCACATTCTATACATGATCTTTATGCTATACAATAATCAGAGACTAAGTTCTGTTCAGGAGAAGGGTTACAACTCCGGTCCTTGTTTGGTTTAAGGGTTGCAACACTACCAAAATAAGTCATATCAGTGACGAAATTAGCGACGCCGAATTAAAACATCGCTAATATTTTTGGATTTAGCGACTTCGGATGTATGCGTCACAATACGTCGCTGATAGCGACAAACAACGACATATTGCGACTACCTTTTGTGTAATAAAAATCAACGTCGTTGATTTGTCGGATAAGGTCGCTAGTTTTATTAGTTCAGCGACGTTTAGCGTCGCAAAGGTTTTTAGGTCGCCGAATATTAAACGATTACCGACGCTTTGCGACGTATTTGCGGACGTCGCTAATTTCTGATAAAAAGGGTTTCATCGGTTCGACTTTTCATTTCTCCCTCTCCCCAAATTTTTTGTTCCCGCCCCGCCCCTCTTCCCCGACCTCGACGACAGCCCGAACCCTTCCCTCCGGCGCCGCTCATTCTCCTCCTCCACCGCGAGCCCCTTCTCCTCCCTCCGGCGAGCCCCTTCTCCTGCTCCTCCTCCACCGCGAGCCCCTTCTTCTCCTCCACCGCGAGATCCTCCTCCTCCTCCTCCACCACCGCGAGGAGACTGAAGGTAAACCCTAACCCTAATTGAGGTGTTTTTCATGTCCAAAATGGACACAGAGACACATTACGACCATGTGTTCACTGATACAGTGTGTTCGTAAGGTTTTGGACACTTTGTGTCCATTTGTTGGACGCGTGGACACCCCCAAGCTTGTATATATATGTATTTCACCTCTGTACACTTAATCTCCTCCTCCTCCACCACTGAACTTGTCCTCCTCCTCCACCACCGCGAGGAGACTGAAGGTAAACCCTAACCCTAATTTAGGTGTTTTTCGTGTCCAAAATGGACACGGAGACACATTACGACCATGTGTTCACTGATACAGTGTGTTCGTGAGGTTTTGGACACTTTGTGTCCATTTGTTGGACACGTGGACACCCCCAAGTGGCGTCGATACAGTATATTTGGACACATTACGTCCATTTGTTGTTCACTGATACAGTGTATTTCACCTCTGTACACTTAATCCATTTGTTGTTCACTTAATCCATTTGTTGTTCACTTAATCCATCTGATACAGTGTATTTCTGACACTTTGTGTTCGTGAGGTTTTGGACACATTACGTCCATTTGTTGTTCACTGATACAGTGTATTTCACCTCTGTATACTTAATCTCCTACATATATTTGTGTATTTTCGTATTAATTTGGATTTGCATATTGGGTTTGGATTTCGATATAGTGTTTGATACATTATTTCACCTTGCAACATTCCTACACTTATTTTAGACAACAAGTATATGAACCAATTAGTCAACATCTATTTGTTGAAGTATGGTACTCCATTCTTCATAAGTTTTAGCTATATATGTCTCTCAAGATCCAATACTCAAAAATCCCAAGAAGAAGAAGAAGAAAAGAATATAATGACATCGCTCAACACCCTATGACAACTCTTTGTAGAATTGTGTTAAAGTGTGAGTTCTACAGTATGAGTTCTACAGTATGAGTTCTACAGTATGGTTCTCTTTGTAGAATAAAATGACATCGCTCAACCCTATCGATCCTCCATACAAGTCTTCCTTCATCTATTGTCTTAAAGTGTGAGTTCTACAGTATGGTTCTCTTTGGTGAATTGTGTCTTATTATAGACAACAAGGGTTTCCTATTTTTAAAGGTAACATGGCAACATGTGTAAGGGAACATATAGGTGTGTGTGTTTGTGTTTGAAAGGGAGTGTCACAAGCGTAAGACGTGAGCATGTGTTAGTATTTTGAGCTGTGAGAGTGTTTGTTCTATTGAGGTTAGTACCAACTGTATTTTGGCTCCAGCTCCAGCTCCATTTGCATTAATCTACGGTACGACATGGTGATCAGGACATAGTCCCTGCAGCCATTCGACTGGCGAGGCAGAAACTATGTAGTCGTAGATAAAGTTGACTGTCATCCGACCCTCATCCCTCTGCTTTCGAAAATGTATTCAAATTACATGATGATTCCTTTAGCTTGTTTATGTTACAATTATATTATTTGTGACTATCGATCTTACCAGATGGCACCCATGACCCGAGGAGCGGCACGTCGTTTGAGGGAAATAGTGAATGCTGAGGTGGCTCCTCCTACAGTTAAGGAGAAGTGGCACCGGTTGCTAGTGAGACCGGGAGTTCTATTCATCCAGCACCGGTAGCTAGTGAGACCGGGAGTTCTATTCGTGCAACACTTGCAAGAGATGACATCTCTCCTCATGCCAAAGATCTCGCTTTTTTGAGGTGGTTGCGTGATCGTATCACTGAGCGTTTGCGTGAGCAGCGTGGTTCTCATTAGCTATTAGTACTTATTTGTATTGGACTATTTGTATTGGGTTGTTTTTGTATTAGACTATTTGTACTGGACTACATATATGAATTAGTACTGTGTCAATCTCTGGATTGTATTGGACTACGACATGGTGATCAGGACATAGTCCCTGCAGCCATTCGACTGGCGAGGCAGAAACTATGTATTCGTAGATAAAGTCAACTGTCCTCCGACCCTCATCCCTCGGCAATGATGATACGACAACCAACCGGAGAGGATACTCTGAGAGATCCATCCGAGAGGGACGTATACTCTGAGAGATCACCTTTACAAGAATTATATCAGTAGTGGGATTGAGTGTTGGAGGAGATATTATCAGAGTATACGTCCTACTCAGATGGGTCTCTCACCGTTAATATTTTTTTCTGACGGCATGGTGGATATGCTCCCTCAATAGATTCTTGCTCCGAGCCAAAACTTTGTCCCGGAGCTCAAGTGGACATCTTTGGTGTAGAGCTCGAGTGAGAGGTTCCTGACAGCATGGTGGTCTCCTTTGTCAAAGTATCCGTGCTCATCCCACATTGGTTGTGGGACGAGCACGGATACTTTGACAAAGGAGACCACCATGCTGCCAGGAACCTCTCACTCGAGCTCTACACCAAGGATGTCTACTTGAGCTCCGGGACAAAGTTTTGGCTCGGAACAAGAATCTGTGGACGGAGCACATCCACCATGCTGTCATAAAAAAATAGTAACGGTGAGAGACCCATCTGAGTAGGACGTATACTCTGATAATATCTCCTCCAGTACTCAATCCTACTACTGATATCATTCTTGTAAATGTGATCTCTCAGAGTATACGTCCTACTCAGATGGATCTCTCAGAGTATCCTCTCCGGTTGGGTTGTGTTCTGAGCCATCCGTTCTCACAGTGTTTTGTATTTTGGATTCTATATTTTGTATTTTGGTTTCTGTATTTTGTATTTTGGTTTCTGTATTTTGTATTTTGGTTTCTGTATTTTGTATTTTGTATTTTGGATTCTGTATTTTGTATTTTGGTTTCTGTATTTTGGCTCCAGCTCCAGCTCCATTTGCATTAATCTACGGTACGACATAGTGATCAGGACATAGTCCCTGCAGCCATTCGACTGGCGAGGCAGAAACTATGTAGCTGTAGATAAAGTTGACTGTCCTCCGACCCTCATCCCTCGACAATGATGATACGACAACCTATCAGAATCCTCGACTCTCTTTCGCTTCTTGGATATTGACCCAGCTTCCAATCTCTCATTTTTCTCCGGGTCATGCCGCCGGCTGTGCTGCTTCCCCCCTCCTCTTCCTGCCCACTTCTTCTCCTCCGACTCTACACTTGAGCTAGATATCATATGTGTCTGAGAGAGTCAAATAATAAGAAGGGAAGTAGGGAGGAGCAGATGGGTCCAGAGCCATGGTGGAGGAGAGGAGAATGAAGATGCTTGATCAACATTGTCTTCCGGATCGTCCTCATCAAGGCATAACGGGCTGCTCAGCGTGCCCAGCTTCTTCAACTTCTCGCTGGTTGCATAGTCGAAATGGGAACGGGTCCTTTTTGTCGGCCCGGAGCTCTGACTCGTACTCGTCGCCGCGCTACCGATTTTCTCTCCCTCCTCTGACGCGGGTCATAAGAAAAGAAATTTCGTCCCTTTTCTTCACATAAACATCATTGCCGCCTTGTACTCGAGCCTCCTTCGCCTGTCTTTTTGCTCCCTGTCTTGCAATCATCTGCTATCACCACCGACTCATTCGAATCCTTCTCCGATGACTCCGAGAAGTTGGATAGCGTCACAGACGAGGAGGCTTGAGTACAAGGCGGCAATGATGTTTATGTGAAGAAGAGGTACAAAATTTCTTTTCTTATGACCCGCGTCAGAGAAGGAGAGGAAACCGGTAGCGTGACGACGAGTGCGAGTCAGAGCTCCGGGCCGGCAAAGAGGACCCGTTCCCATTTTGACTCTGCAACCAGCGAGAAGTTGAAGAAGCTGGGCACGCTGAGCAGCCCGTTATGCCTTGATGAGGATGATCCGAAAGACAATGCTGATCAAGCATCTTCTTTTTCCTCTCCTCCACCATGGCTCTGGACCCATCTGCTCCTCCCTACTTCCCTTCTTCTTATTTGACTCTCTCAGGCACATATGATATCCAGATCAAGTGTAGAGTCGAGGAAGAAGAAGTGGACAGGAAGAGGAGGAGGAAGCAGCACAGCCGGCGGCATGACCCGGAGGAAGTACAGATGTTTTCTTCAAATCCGTAGGAGAACTATAAGGATATATCTTTTCACAATATGTCAACTTGTCAAAGACCCTTAATGTGACAACCATGTTACCGCGGTGTCGGAAGACTAACATGTCATAATTTTTTAAGCCGTGTGTTTTGACATAATCCTTCCAACTCTTTCCTCCTATGTAGTAATCTTGCATTATTACAGAACTGAAATCCGGTTGGAGGATTATGTCAAAACACACGGCTTAGAAAATTATGACATGTTAGTCTTCCGACACCGCGGTAACATGGTTGTCACATTAAGGGTCTTTGACAAGGTGATATGTTATGAAAAGATATATCCTTATAGTTCTCCTACGTATGTTGAAGGAAACCTCTGTACTTCCTCCGGGTCATGCCGTCGGCTGTGCTGCTTCCCCCTCCTCTTCCTGTCCACTTCTTCTCCCCCAACTCTACACTTGAGCTGGATATCATATGTGGCTGAGTGAGTCAAATAAGAAGAAGGGAAGTAGGAAGGAGCAGATGGGTTCAGAGCCATGGTGGAGGAGAGGAGAAGGAAAATGTTTGATCAGAACTTGAGGTGGAAAAGTTGTGACGTTGATAGCGTGAGAGAGGGAGAGGGTGGAAAAGTTCTTCTCCTCCGACTCTACACTTGAGGTGGATATCATATTTTGGTTTCTGTATTTTAGCTCCAGCTCCATTTGTATTAATTTACGGTACGACATGGTGATCAGAACATAGTCCCTGCAGCCATTCGACTGACGAGGCAGAAACTATGTAGCCGTAGATAAAGTTGACTATCCTCCGACCCTCATCCCTCGGCAATGATGATACGACAACCTATCACTATATCTTATATAGTAGTAGATGATGTCTTAGTATTACATTATGTGAGTTCATCTTGATTCTGTTACATTCTTCAGATACTACATACGATAAGAACATATACTACACCATATGTACAGAACATAGATGATTCACACTAATGTATGCTAAAATAAATTTTGGGTTGTGTTCTGAGCTATTCGTTTCCATATTTTGTGTGATTGTTGTAGACTTGGTTATAGGGACTGAAACCTGTGTACAGCGAGAAATGGACATTATGTGATTGTTTGGATCATATTCTACAGTGAGAAATGGTTATCTTTTTAAACTGCAGGAAGAAATGGATATTCTGTATTTTTTTTTGCAGATTTAGCGACATTTACCGACGTTTACCGACGTCCTTCGACCCTCATCCCTCGGCAATGATGATACGACAACCTATCACTATATCTTATATAGTAGTAGATGATGTCTTAGTATTACATTATGTGAGTTCATATTGATTCTGTTACATTCTTCAGATACTACATACGATAAGAACATATACTACACCATATGTACAGAACATAGATGATTCACACTAATGTATGCTAGAATAAATTTTGGGTTGTGTTCTGAGCCATTCGTTCCCATACTTGACAATTAAGCCATTCGACTGGCGAGACAGAAACTATGTATATGTAGATAAAATTGACTGTCCTCCGACCATCATCCCTCAGCAATGATGATACGACAACCTATCACTATATCTTATATAGTAGTAGATGATGTCTTAGTATTACATTATGTGAGTTCATCTTGATTCTGTTATATCCTTCAGATACTAGATATGATAAGAACATATACTACACCATATGTACAGAACATAGATGATTCACACTAATGTATGCTAGAATAAATTTTGGGTTGTGTTCTGAGCCATTCGTTGATAGCGACTCCGAAAGTATGCGTCACAATACGTCGCTGATAGCGACAAACATCGACATATTGCGACTACCTTTAGTGTAATAAAAACCAACGTCGTTGATTTTTCGGAAAACGTCGCTAGTTTTATTAGTTCAGCGACGTTTATCGTCGCAAAGATTATTACATCGCCGAATATAAAACGAATACCGACGCTTTGCGACGTATTTGCGGACGTCGCTAATTTCTGATAAAAAAAGGGTTTACTCGGTTCGACTTTTCATTTCTCCCTCTCCCCAAATTTCTTGTTCCCGCCCCTCTTTCCCGACCTCGACGACAGCCCGACCCCCTTCCCTCCAGCGCCGCTCATCCTCCTCCTCCACCGCGAGCCCCTTCTCCTCCCTCCGGCGAGCCCCTATCACTATATCTTATATAGTAGTAGATGATGTCTTAGTATTACATTATGTGAGTTCATCTTGATTCTGTTACATTCTTCAGATACTACATACGATAAGAACATATACTACACCATATGTACAAAACATAGATGATTCACACTAATGTATGCTAGAATGAATTTTGGGTTGTTTTCTGAGCCATTCGTTCCCATACTTGACAATTAAGCCATTCGACTGGCGAGGCAGAAACTATGTATACGTAGATAAAGTTGACTGTCCTCCGACCCTCATCCCTCGGCAATGATGATACGACAACCTATCACTATATCTTATATAGTAGTAGATGATGTCTTAGTATTACATTATGTGAGTTCATCTTGATTCTGTTATATCCTTCAGATACTAGATACGATAAGAACATATACTACACCATATGTACAGAACATAGATGATTCACACTAATGTATGCTAGAATAAATTTTGGGTTTCTGAGCCATTCGTTCCCATACTTGGATTATTATATACCATTTCGGATTAGTATCGTCGGAAAGTAGTCGACCAAGCTTCGTATTGTGAAGTGATATTGTTGTAGACTTGCTTATAGGGACTGAAATCTGTGTACAGTGAGAATTGGACATTCTGAGAACTGAACATTGTGTGATTGTTGTAGACTTGGTTATAAGGACTGAAACCTGTGTACAGTGAGAAATGGACATTCTGTGATTGTTTGGATCACAGTGAGAAATGGTTAGCTTTTTAAACTGCAGGGAGAAATGGACATTCTGTATTTTTTTTTTACAGATTTAGCAACGTTTACCGACGTTTACCGACGTCCTCCGACGTAATATTGCGTCGGTAAACGTCGGTAGATAAGCGATATTATCCAGGGCACCGACGTTTACCGACGTCTTTATACGTCGGAGAACGTCGGTAAACGTCGGTGCACGTCGGTAACCATCCCCAGAAAATCTCAGAATTTACCGACGTTTAGCGAATTAGAACATGTCACTAAATCACCGACGACTCGACGGTAATTCGTCGATAAATGTACCGACTCCTAGCGACTCGAAATATTACGTCGCAAAGCCACCGACGAAACGACGGTAGACGTCGGCACTATACCGACGTATATATACGTCGGCGAACGTCGGTAATTGGCGACGTTTGGCGACGTTTAGAAGATCAGCGACTTACATTTCCGCAACCAGCACGAAACGTCGGTAATTTCGTCGCTAAATATTTTTAGCAACGAAAATTGTTGTTTTAGCGACGTCTTTAGGCGTCGCTAAAATGACTTATTCTGGTAGTACAACTTGACTTCCGAATTAGTTCCTAAGTCCACTTATTATTGTCTTTCTATATAATTCTTACATGCTCACATGTTCAATTATCTCACAAGCTATACATGACTCCCTATGTCGGGTCACCATGCTCTTATGACCCCGGCTATCTCACAAGTTCACATGTTCAATTGCATTTACATATTTTCAAGCTTCTGTTTACTTAACATGTCTACACTTTACGTTATGTTGCATGATAATTACTTTATGCTCCAAGATGCTTACTTATTGTCTTCCTATGTTCGGAATAAGTGCATTGGTAGTGCACGAGTCTCGATCTGCCCTTACTCATTTGTATCTCTAATTGTTGATGTTAGTGATTGCTGATTTTAGTTCATAATTTGGCTACCTTTGTGGTACTTGCTATTGGGGGTCTGACCCCACTGGTTTTGTTTGGCCAGATCTGATAGAGAAGCCCAGAGGATCTCCCGCACCATCTACTCGACGGTGACCATCCAGAGCACCAGAGTACCCAAGTGGGTTTCTCATTTTATTTTTCCACTGGTTATGTACATTATTCTTTTGTGGCGTTTAGCCTCCAAGCACGTGTTTAGCTCATGTTTTGGTCCTTAACATTTAGCCTACGGGCATAAACATGATGTGCGTATTCTAGACTGCAGCTAGAGCTATCATGTATGACTAATACTCTTGCTAGTTTCTCCATTTTGTATTATTAGCTTCATGATCATCCATGTATATATGGTTTGGGATGCTTTACTATTGTATGTCTGATGATCATACTTCTTGTACCTTGTATAATTGTCCGTGATTGAGATACCTAGGATTGTTTTAACCTAGGATCGACTGTTGGCTTGTAGAAGTAACCCACATGTCTTGACAGCTTATACGTGATTTCAGAGTACCAGTGTGCTTTGGTATTACGTAGCTGGTCTTGTTCGTCCCCACTTGCCAGTATTATGGTTCTGGGACGTGACACAGGTTTTAGTGGTGGCCCATACAGGTCTGATTTTTCAGATATGTGGGGGTTACTGATGTTTAGATATCTCAATCACGATTATCCTTTATTGATATTCTTCGTATTATTCTTTATCTCTGATCCTTTGACCTGATATCTGCCTTGATCGTTAATCTTTCCTCTTCCTTTGATTTATCCTTGTATCCTTCAACTTTCAGGGGCACTGTTCCTAATTCTTCCGATTATCTTGTTTGGGTTCTGCCTATGACAGGTCAGCAAGTTATGGAGGATCAGTCTCAACATTCAGACGAAGAGTCGAGAGTTGACTCGAGGGCAGAGGTGCCAGTCCATCCCGATCAGCCAGCTCAGTCCGTACAATCAGCAGTCCGAGCAAAGGTAGCACCAGGTCAGCCCGATGTACCTGCACTCATAGGGATTATTAAAGAAATGATGGACTCACAGCAACGACGAGATCTCGCTCTCCAGCAGAGTATCCAGATGTTGATAGATCGAAGTGAGCAAAAAATATCCGAGGAATTTCAAGCCGAGGACTGGCAGCCAGAGGAAGTGCGGATTGGAGCCAGAGGAAGTGCGGATTGGAGCCAGACAGAAAGGACCCCAAAAGTTTGCTTATACAAACTGTTGGGAAAATTAGTTAGAAAGGTTGTTAGTTTGTTACAAAGTTTGTTGGGAGGTTAAGAAGTGGTTACAAGGTGGTTAGAAACTTGGAGAACACTCCAAGTATAGGCTAGAGTATTCCTCAAAATAATAACAAATATTTCGCTTATAAAATTACAAGAGAACATTAAAATTTGAAAACTACTATTGGTCAACACAAAATAATATTTCAAAAATTTTAAAATACCATAAATTCATAAAATCATGAGAAAGTGGGGTTACATCCATCTATTGTAGAAGAAATTATTTTGTGTGTCCGACGTACTGCACTCTTCCATCTCCTTACAGTTAGTTTGTATAGAATTGTAATACTCTTATCAAGGCGTCTACACACACCGAGGGGGTTCGCAGTTTAAACTGCGGTGCCACGTGTCCCCCCCATTGGTCTGAATTAGAGGCCCATATTAGCAGAGGCTGGGTGTGTATGGGACTGTGTTTTAGCCATTATTATATTTATTTTTATGCAGGAACGAGCACGACCGTGGTAAGAATCAATATGAATTGCTTATGTTTTACTACTTAAAATTATGTCTTCGATGTGAAGTGCATCTCATCTAGTTCTAAATAGCAAGACAACTTAAAGTGCATGCAAATTCTTAATAAACAGTATCGGTTTAGACGAGTGGGCTCGTCCTACTCACTAGTACATTTTCAAGTATATTAATCTCCAACTCCCAAGTGACGAACGTGCTGCTGGAGCACAAAACTAAGCTGAAACTGAAGAACGAGATGTGACTTGAAGCTCCGCCTATTTTGAAGTATTTTGAAGTCGGTACATCTTGAAGGCTTTTTTTTTTCAATGTATAAATGAGCATGAATGTACGAAACACCAAGTATTATTTTATGGCAGCTTGTCGAATATTTTTCTCTTGTTAACCAATAAATGTAGCTACAACGATATATGTAATGTAAAAACGGCATTGTCCTTCATGGAAAGTTATCAATGAAAAGTTATTTTCTTCTTGTACTCGTGTTCAACTATCTGCATTGTTTAATTTCAGTTTGTTGTCTCAAAAGAATTATCAAGTGCACGTACTTGTTTTTGTACAAATATAATCTAGATTTATAGAACATTATGTATCAGCAAGGACGATCGAGTTGGCAAAAATTAATATAAGAACGAACCATTCGATAAATCAGAACGTGACATATAATATAACAGTTGGAAAATGGAAGGGTGCAGGGCACAGGACAGAATAATTTCCCCAATTGTGAATGCTCTATACGAGCAAGCTTTGAATAGAAACCTTTTAACTTTGTTGGAAAATATGCAAAGAGAGACCACAACATTTACAAAATGATGGCATGAATATGTGCTAAGATGGTGGGTGGGGGTGGATCATAATAAGAAATGGATGGTGAGAAGAAAGAATAACCAACCTTGATTTAAGCCCTCTTCTTCTTCTTCTTTCTTCTTCCTCTCTCTCTCTCTCTCCCTCCCTCCCTCCTCGCTAGTGCAATCCCCATCAATCTCAGGTAACGTAACAATAAAGAAGTCCCTTCCCAATATTTTTTCATTTCTTAGACGTTGACTTGTTATTTTCCTGTTCCAATTCAATCAGAAGGAGAAGAGATTTTGAATTGAAGGGTTATGCCATGGCGCATCGGGTGGATCACGAGTACGACTACCTGCTGAAGATGGTGCTGATAGGGGATTCGGGCGTGGGGAAATCCAACATCCTCTCCAGGTTCACCCGAAACGAGTTCTCCCTTGACTCCAAATCCACCATCGGCGTAGAATTCGCCACCAGGACCCTCCAGGTGCCACCAGTGTGCCATACATACAATCATCACTTCTTCTTCTTTTTCTTCTCAAAACATTTCTACAAGTTTTTATTTATTTACCGAACTCAGCTGGCTGTTGTCATCGTCGAGGAGAGGAGAGGTATAACCTTATTGGCTAGGCGGACAGTTTCGAGATTGAACCATGGTAGTGGTGTGTTGGTGCGTGTGTGTGAAAATTGAGAGTAGTGGGCCCAAATGACATGCAACATTGCGTATACAAATTTCTGTGCGCTACATCGGACATCCTCAAAAAAGTTTTTATTTATTTATTCTCTTTTTTATTTTCCCGACCCGAAGAAATGTTACCGCTACAGCTTGCCTTTTATCTTATCTTACCTTGCCATTTCTAAGATTAGATTTATTTTGGGGTGTTCGGCAGCCGCGTCTTTCATTAGATCACATGTACACCAAATTCCATCTAAGCATTTCTTTTAGGCTATGACAATGAAAGAAGGATGGATGGAGGTGAATGCTATATATATCAACAATTGTCATCTCGAGGAAGCGTCATCTTGATAGTCATCGTAGTAATTACTAGGTTCTGCCAACATGAGAAAGAATATACTAGAGTAGCTGGGAGGATATAGGGACTCTCCCAAATTGACGAACGGGACACCGGAGGACGGAGCCTAGGGATCATGGATACGCCAAGCAGAACGGTGCTGTGTCCATGTTCGCGTCCTCTCGAACGTCTACTAGGCTTGTCTGTGTAGCTATGTGCGTATTGAGTCATGTTGTATCAGTGAACTTGCAGCATAGGACGAAACACATTAATGGAGAGCCAATAATTCAAACTTCGAAGATCGACAAAACAGAGGAAGCCATATCCGACTTATGACAATGTTGCATTCACTGTAGATGGAGGAAAAAAAAACCCTTCAGTGTTTGGTAAAGCAATACAAAAATTGAGTGGAGGAAAAAGACAAAAAAAAAGCTTTTGACTTTTAACCAGACCAAACCAAGGAGCTCATGCTAATGCCAAGGGATGTGAAGCCGATATCTCGCAAGTGGGTATTCAAGTTAATGGCTCGTCCAGAAGGATCAATTGAGAGATACAAGGGCTTGTGGTAAAAGACATGGAGTCATTGTTGAGGGAGTATTAAGACTTCAGCACCAACACCAGAATCTTCTAGAAACTTTGTTGATCATTCTAGAAGATAATAGAGCAATGTTATTAAAGGTGTCTGCCTTGCCACCTAGGCGTTATAGATGATGCCGTGTTGTCGCCTTAGGTGGCCACGTCGACTTAAATGAGACTTGGCCAATGCCATTTTTTTTCCTAATTTCGAAATTGCCCATGCAGAACAAATTAAATCTAATATCTACATTAAAGAAGAATGCAACCATAGTATTTCTCCTTTGTCCTTTTGATTTCCTTCCCTTTTGTGTCTCTACTAACCCGTCAAGGCTTATCTCCATCTCCGTTTCTAATGTCCAACGTCAGACGGGAACGGATAAGCCTCTTCTCTCTTTCTCTCTCTGTATCCTCTCTATCTCACTCTATTTCATTGACTCTGTCTTTTGCTTTTTTCCTCTCTTTATGTCCATTTATTTGGTGAGTAATATTGTTAACAATTGTTTCTTTATTAAACACTTATCTAGCTGATTTTGATGTCTCAAACTTGTGTATGTTGTAGGTACGACAAATTATATATACAACAAGCTTTGTATGCGATGATTATAGTTTTCAGTTGTACATTTGCCATACAATTAGGAGGAAACCACAACTGAATATCTTAGTCATAAACCACAAGCTTGTTTCAACTTACCTACTACTTATCCTTAATTTTAGTCTTTAAGGCTCCGCCGTGTCACCTTAATATCAAGGTTTGCACTATAGGAATCAATTTCGGACCCTTCCTATGACTATCCTTAGGAACTTTAGGCGGTTTCAGATCGGAGTATCAGAGTTCTTCGTTTCGGAAAGTCAACAATGCTGACAAATATTTGATAAATCTAGACATAATTTTATATATTATTTGTTGTTTCTCGTTAGTTTCGAATGGAATAATATATAAAAATGTTGAATTGTTTACCGCATAGATATTATTGTTTATTTACTTGTCTTTAGACACCGTACAACCACAATATATAGTTTTGATTATAGTAATATGATGGATGAAAATATTAAGATGAATAAATGTTGTAAATTTATATATGTACAACTTATACAAATGGTAATGGTTACAGTGTGTCGCTAAGAAATCTTATTGACACACTCGAACATGTTGATCTTTGGCACCTAAATCATTGTGTCGACACTATTTTTACATACTTTTGTCTTTTTTGTTCACTCTCTCTCTCTCTCTCTCTCTCTTTCTCTTTGGGAAAGTGAACCCCAATGTCAGTATCGACCAATATCAGTAGGAGTACGAGTAGTATTATAACTTGACATGCCAAAACCAATACTATATGACCGATACATATCGGTAGCGGCAGATACTGGTAACTATGCTTAATATGCTTGTAATGTATCATACTTTTATCTTTTTAGAATATTTCTTTTTTTTTTCTTTTTCCGTTCTACTAGATATTCCTATCATTATGATCTTATCCTTCTAGCTATTTGTCTCCCCCCCTCCCCCCCCCCCCCCCAACCGTCCGTCTTTCTCCAAAAATTTCTATCTCATGGCACCTTTAAAACTCTAGACACATTATCTGTCTATATATCTTCCGAACTTCTTTCCCCCTATCTGTACAAATCCCTCATCACCTATTAATGGGACTGAGTCCCAAGCAAGAAAAATCAATCAAACAAGATTAAGGGAGAAACAAGTTAGTTGTCTAGTATGAGAAGACTGGTGAGTGAGTGCCAATGACCCCTAGCCTAGTGGTAGTGGTGAGGCATGTGGCCCGAGTGGTCAGGAGATCGATTCCCAACGGGAGGCGTTCACCACAATTACCCATTCAGAGAAAAATATATATTGCATACTTCTTATTTTCTCATCTACTTATTGAGTCTACATTGTTCTGGTTTACACAGGTTTACATACCTTGTTCTGGTTTTCCTTCCTCGTATCAATATAGTTTTGATTTTCTAGAAGCATTGATTTGGATAGTAGCATAAGCATGTTTGCCGATGACTTAATTCTCTTTGAGCTTGTATAAGGATAGCACATATTAACAGGTGCAGGAATTAAATATCAAAAAAATTAATAAGCAAACCAACTTGTTCTTATGCTAGTTTTCTATATATGACTACTCTATCTTGTTGTTGTCTTGTTTATCCAGTTATCAAAACATTTGTTTTCGTTTACTTGTGTGCAAAATAACTGATACTCTCCCTTTTGTTTGCATATAATGGTGTCATTACTGGGTGATGGGCAGCATGAATGTGCCATTGGATTACCTCTTACTGATTGGCAAGTGCCAAGTTGAAATTCACGATATGATAGTTATATTATTTCCTGTTTCAAGAGAAGACATCTCTGATTAGTTACTTTTATTTTAACTTTTGCATGCAAAACTCGACTGAAAGGACAAGATATGCTTGGATCTATATGAGGAACTACTGTTCTGGTCTGTCTTCTAGATGCAATCGTATAGTATATAATGTTGCACGTGCAACTTTACCTTGGCGAAGCTGATCGTGACATGCAGAATCATTAATCTTAGCACCAAGATGCTACTAAATTAGTTTGGTGAACAGAAATATTTTAAAATTTTAATCAACTAAGCAGATCAAAAGTAAAAGACTTATTTGCACATAATTACCCTAAACTATTGCACTTTTGCATCAAAACATCGTGTACAATTTAATACGCATTTTGTTACTTTGATCATTTATAGGCACTACAGACGTAAAGTATCACATTTTTTGTAGCAAAAATGTTGAAGGACCATTTTGCCCTTAAAACGAGGAATAAAGCTCAAGTTTGTATGAAAGTCCTTATTTTATTTCCTTTTCATTCTGGTCTCCTTTTTTTTTAAAAAAAAAAAACCACCTTAGTTTCATTTTCAAAGTTTCATTATTATCCTTTGTTTTACAAAAAAAAGCCCTTTTCTCTAGTTACAAATTAACCCCCATCTGGGTCCTCAACCCAAGTCCATCCTAGCCCTAACCTGAGTTTAGTGTGAAGGATGAAACTGAGTCGATGGAGGAGGCCGAGGGAAAGAATTGAGGAAGGTGAGGGCAAGTAGCCACACACGTTTGTCCTATAGCACGTGCATCTGCCCCCGGTGGTGCAGGTCCAACGGCAATGATAAAGCCATGGGGAAGGGGGAGGAGATTTTTTTAGTTCTAGGGGGCAAAAGAGTCCAAATTCGGTCACATGATTTGTGCGTGACCTGCCAAGTCTTACGGACAGTAGGTAATTTGCAAAATGGCCATAGTTGAAGGTATTTAAGTGCAAATTGGCCAAAGTAAATTGAGTTCGTGCTACTGAGCCAATATTGACCTTGTAGGCAGTTCTTATACCATCATTTTTTTCGTTTTTGTCATTGTTTTCCTAGAAGTATCTGCTTTCCTCAACTCTTATCAATAAGCGGAGCTGCCTATTGGACTTTACTCATTGCTGCTATAGTTTTCTGTCATTTTAGTAACTTTGAACTTGGTCCCGATTCATAGAATGAGCAATGGTAACTGTCAAATATAGAAATGTGTATTTGTTTTTTTTTTCCTTAATGACTACAATCCTTGCACCTGTCTTGTATTGGTTAAAGTATTACGCAGCAATAACTTGGTTATGTAAACAGATAGAAGGGAAGACGATAAAAGCACAGATATGGGATACTGCTGGTCAAGAGAGGTATCGTGCCATCACCAGTGCGTACTACAGGGGCGCAGTGGGAGCGCTGCTAGTTTACGACATAACAAAGAAGCAAACTTTCGATAACGTCCAGAGGTGGCTTCGTGAACTTAGAGACCACGCAGACTCCAACATTGTCATTATGATGGCTGGCAACAAGTCCGACTTGAACCATCTTAGGTCAGTCTCGGAGGAGGAGGCACAGTTATTCGCTGAGAAGGAGGGGCTGTCCTTCCTAGAGACATCGGCGCTGGAAGCACTCAACATTGAGAAGGCATTCCAGACTATTCTCACAGAGATCTACCGCATAATAAGCAAAAAGCACTTGCTGCCCAGGAAGCAGCACGGATGGCTGCTCCTCCTCAAGGGACAACTATCAACGTTGCAGACTCTTATGGAAACGCCACGAAATCTTGCTGTTCTACTTAGGATGGTTTCAGTCACAACATGAATATGTAGATTATGTTTTACTTCTCTTTAATGTGTGATTTTGGGGCTTGTGGCAGTTAGAATTTCCTTTTATCAGCAGAAAAGTTTTAAATGATGGATGACTTCTAGTTATGTAGGTTGTTTCTTCTCATTGCTTCGTTGTTATATATGTCACTGAGGATGCACTATATTAGTGTAAAGACTAGCAGATCAAAATTGTGGTGCCTTAATTTTCTGTTCAAGTTGATGCAAATTTATCGCAACTTTGTGGTTGCATCTAACGTTTTGGATAGCCTCGTTTGGTTCACGGAAAGGAAAGAAAATCAATTCCTTGGTATTTTTATTCTTTTAGAAAATTACAAATTCTTTCGATTTTTTTTCCGGTTTTGGGAAATGCCAAAGAAATTGGAAGGAAAAGTGAATATTTAAAGGTGGAAAAGAGAATCTTTGATTGTTTTCCCTAATTTTTTTATATTGGAAATTATTTTCTTTTTCTCAATTTCTTTGGCATTCAAACATAGGAAAATAATGACTTTTTTTTCAACCCCTTGATTCCGTGAACCAAGCGAGGGTACTAGTATCCGTCGTTTGACTTGATTTGAAATTATCCTATTAATTGTAGGGAAATACTCGATAATGTTGTTTGTTTTTTAAATGGATTAATTGTAACATTTGCTATTAGTCAAACTGTTTGATACAACACGGGCATTCTACGAGGCATAAGATAAGGATACTTGTATGGTATCCCTGCGAGTTGTGTGTATTTGGAATGTCACCGACACCGCTAGTTTGGGTTCCAATGGAGTGTTTGCTATTTGCATCGGTATTTCCATTGAAATGGCAAATAAAATTTGTTTGGTCATCGTTTGGGCTATAAAAAATAACCAAAACAGCACCATTTGTCGTTTCTCATTTGGGATGGCATGGGAACCAAATTGGCTCATAAGATTCTTCTATTTTCCAATTACTTTGTGGAAATTTTCTATTCTACTATATCCATATCAACATCTTGTGCAATTAATTTTAACACCTATTTCACCATCAAGGTTATAATTTACTAGTCATATTCACGTGCATATAAAAAAATAGTATTAATAAAGTATATAAAATTTTAAATTATATTATAATATTTTAAATATAATTTGAATATGATTTATAATTATTTTTTAAAATTCTGGATATGTGTTTAATTATATAATATTATGTAGTTAGCTAACTTAGTTTAAACATAATTTTAATTTTAAATATATTATAGTTTCGGGTGGTTTTTAATTTTGTACGTGAGGAGAGAGTGTTCGGCTACCCACACAGAAGATAAAAAAAGGTAGTTAATTCTATTATTTTTTTAAAAGAAAATGGTTGATGATATACACGGCTTAGACGGCTCAATCTTGAGCTGTTTTGAAGTCCCTTTATAATAGTAGAGATAAAGGTGAATCACATGAGAAATAATATATTGTTAATTAAAGCAAATTTAATTATCGAAAATTTAATTAACAATGCTTAGTTAACAAAAAATTAATTAACAAAAAACTAAAATTTCTTAATTAACGTAAATTTAACTAAAACTCAATTTTTAATAAATAAAAATATATTAGTTGTCGAAATATATTAATTAACGAAACAATTAATAACATATTCTAAAAGCATGTTCCTAATCAGTTGAATTTTTTTAACAAAAAAATTATTAATTAACAAATAAGTTAATCAAATTGAATTAATAAAAATAGCAACAAAACTCTCTACTTACCAAGATTCCACTCATTTTTTACTACAACTCATAAATTCTCCACTTGCAATAAATTTTTTTCACTTTTTGGACTTGCAATAACTAGCAAAATATCAAAATATATTCTCTTGTGAGCATATGTATTGAAAGTGGCACTTTCAATACACTTACAACAACCCATACGCAGGGCCGGCCCTGGCCCAGGGCGGCCAGGGCGACCGCCCAGGGCCCCATAAAATTTGGGGGCCCAACAAATTAATTTAAATGTATATATATTAGTAATCTTATATTGAAAATAGAACTAATATATATATGATCCTCCCTTATAAAATATTTGTGGTGTAGTGGTAGTTTGTTATACTTGTACATAAGAGATCCTATGTTCTAGCCTTGGTTGTATCATTTTTTAGTTCAATTTTTTATATATATATGGCTCAATTTTAAAAATTTGCCTAGGGCCCCTATTAACTCAGGGCCGACCCTGCCCATACGCACGAGATGAGCTCAGTTCCAATGTACTTGTACCATTTACAACGTATTTGTAAGCAACCAAACAGCATCTTAGACCCATTTCAAAATGATAAAAGTTTTGAGGTGCATAATAATATGCTTAGTTTATATACGCTCGCCGCATTTGATATATGTGCAACAAAGTAATAAAGACACTAAGGGCCCGTTTGGTTTGCAGGATTGGATGACGTAATGTAATTGGCATTACGTTGTCAATCTAACTCGGGTGTTTGGTTGGACAAAAAAAATTAGATGTAATGTAATCGCGATTACAAGTTTGATTACATTATATCAGTTTCTTCTAAACTCAATTACATCATAAAACCTATGTAATCGCAATTACATTACAACTTAAGCGGAATATTGATATGCTATAATTGGGTCTTTTTGTTCGTTTTTGGTCATTTTTTTTGTTTTTGTTTATTTTTTGTCATTTTTGTTCGGTTTTTGTCGTTTTTTGTTCGTTTTTTTCACTTTTGTTCGTTTTTTTGTCATTTTATGTTGTTTTTGTCTGTTTTTGTCGTTTTTGGTCGTTTTTGTTTGTTTTTTGTCTTTTTTGTCGTTTTTGTTCGTTTTTTGTTATTTTTGTTCGTTTTTGGTTGTTTTTTTGTTTGTTTTTTTTTTGTTCGTTTTTGTCCTTTTTGTTGTTTTGTCCGTTTTTTTTTTTTTGTCGTTTTTGTTCGTTTTTTGTCATTTTTGTTCGTTTTTTTGTGTTGTTTTTGTTTGTTTTTTTGTCGTTTTTTGTTGTTTTTTGTCCCTTTTTTGTCGTTTTTGTTCGTTTTTTTCATTTTTGTTCGTTTTTCGTTGTTATTGTTTGTTTTTTGTCGTTTTTGTTATTTTTTGTTGTTTTTGTCCTTTTGTTTTTTCTTTTTTTGTCGTTTTTGTTCGTTTTTTGTAATTTTTGTTTGTTTTTTCATTTTTGTTCGATTTTTGTCGTTTTTGTCCTTTTTTTGTTCGTTTTTTGTCATTTGTTCATTTTTTGTTGTTTTTTGTTTGTTTTTTTTGTCGTTTTTGTCCTTTTTTTTTTTTGGTCCGTTTTTGTTGTTTTTTTTTTCGTTTTTTGTGTCATTTTTGTTCGTTTTTCGTTGTTTTTGTTTGTTTTTTTTTTGTCGTTTTTTGTGGTTCCTTTTTTGTGTTTTTGTCTTTTTTTTGTTCGTTTTTTTTTTTTTTTGTGTCTTTTTTTTTTTGTCATTTTGTTCGATTTTTTGTCGTTTTTTGTTCGTTTTTTTTTTGTTCATTTTTTTTTTGTTTTTGTTCATTTTTTTGTCATTTTTGTTCGTTTGTTTATTTTTTGTTTGTTTTTTTTTTTTTTGTCGTTTTTGTCCTTTTTTTTGTTTTTTGTTGTTTTTTTTTTTCCTTTTTTTGTCGTTTTTGTTCATTTTTTATCATTTTTGTTCGTTTTTTGGTTTTTTGTTTTGTCGTTTTTGTCCTTTTTTTTCTTCTCTTTTTGCCCTTTTTTTGTCGTTTTGTTCATTTTTTTTTTTTGCCTTTTTTATCGTTTTTTGGTCAATTTTTTTCGTTTTTTATCGTTTTTTGTCGATTTTTGCACATTTTTTTTGCCATTTCTTCGTCTGCATGTATTATCGATTTTTGTCGATCTTGTACGTTTTTTGACCATTTTTTTTTTGTCGTTTTTCTTTTTATAAAAGTTTATCGTTTTTTTTCATTTTTGGTTTTTTTTCTTCTGTTTTGTTCGTTTGTCATTTTTGGTATTTTTTATTTTTGTCTTTTTTTAGCAGAAAACAAACCATTTTCCCCCTTTTTTTATTATTATTTTTAATTTTTTTCTTTTTAAAATTTTGAAATTTTGTATTGATCAACTTTTATATTATGTTATGTTTAAAAAAAAATATTAAATTAAAAATTCAATTACATTACATGGTAAACCAAACACATGAATGCAATTAACATTACATTACATGGTTTGATTACATGTTTCAACCAAACATAGTAATGTAATTGTAATTCTATTACATTACAAACCCAATTCCATTACGATTACGATTACATTACAATGAACTAAACGCAACCTAAATATATATTGGCTGTTGTCTTTATTTCAAGGCTTCTTTGGTTCGCGGAAAGGAAATGAAAAAATTAATTTCTTGGTGTTTCATTTCCTTTGAAAAATTATAATTTTTGTCGATTTTTTTCGGTGTTTGAAAATGTCAAGAAAATTGAAAGAAAAAGTGAATACTTAAAAATGGAAAGTGAATCCTTGTTTGGATAGATGGAACCATTCCCTTACATTTTCTTTCCATTGGAAATTTTTTTTTCCCTCCTCAATTCTTTTGGCACCCAAACATACGAATGACTTTCCTTTTACCAGCTCCATAATTCCACAAACAAAACTAGGTGTTTCTTTTCTGGGTGCCCCTCTTTCTTCTCTTTAATTTCTTCTATAATTTCGGGGTTGTTTGGTTAAGCACACCCCAACTCATGGTAAAGTTGTTGATATGTATAACTAGAGCATCATTAGTAGATAGAGCTCCAAATTGCATATTGAGGCCCAAATTTATAACAAGAAAATAAATCTAGAATGAGTTGAGTCTGTATCTATACTACTATATAATGCCAAAAGTTAGACTTCACCGTAAAAAAATTCTTTCCAAAAATACCCTTACTTATATTTACTAATTAAAAAGATTACTTAAAGTTAATAGGGGTAAGTAGGTAATTACGAGAGGTGTCTTTTGGTCTTTCCAAATAGTCTTACATTGATGTATAAATTAATATAATAATAAGTTTAAAATAATTAATATTGACGACTTCTAGTCTTCTTAATAATAATATACTACTATTATTTGCTCTTTGCAAGTAGCATAAAATACGTGCAACGTACCTGCACATATACTAGTGAGAATAGTAGAAGATGATAAAAATAACCTTTGGTTACAAATAGGGCTGAAAATCGAACGAACGAGCTCGAACAAACTGTGTTCGAACTCGGTTCGACTAAAGTATCGAACGGGCTTTATTCGAGCCGAGCTCAAAATCGAGCTCAAAAATGGTGTTTGAACTCGATTTGATTATAGGCTCGAACGATCGAGCTCGACTCGATTTAGTTCTCGAGCTCGGACGAGTCCGAGCCGAGCCCGAGCCAGGACCGAACAAAAGCTACATTAAACTTGTTGTACGGTTACTCTCAAGTCTTAAAGATTTTTTTTGTTGAATTAATTATAGGGGTGCAACTCGGGCGGGCTAAACCCGAGCCCGATCGGGTAAACCCGCTAATGGGTTGGGTTAGGGTCGAAGATACTTTGGTTAGGGTTCGGACTCGGGTTAAAATATTTGAACCCGATCAAAAACCGGGTTGGGCTTGGGTTCATGCGTCGGGTTACCCAAAGAACCCGAAACCCGAAATACATATAATTTATATATATATATTTTTCATGCTTCTTAAATAAAAAGTTTAAATTCTAAATTTCTCCACCCAAACTCTTTAACTCCTTATAAAGAATTATCATTTCAATTTGTATTTTGTAACGATCAAGGCTTAATTATTATTTGATTATGTGTTTAATATTACTTTTGTTGAAAATTATTTTAAATTTTATATTAGAGTCCAATTAACCCGATGGACCCGACCCAACCCGAACCCAACCCACTCCTCCGAGCTTGGTCTTGGGCTTCATATATTGAACCCGAGGTTGGGTCGGGCTTGGGCTCGGGCTAGGCTTATGATTCATCGGGTTGGGCTTGGGTTGACCTCAAACCCGACCCAACCCGCCCGAGTTGCACCCCTAATTAATTATGCTTTTTACATCACAAATTTACCATCATATAAATAACCAAAAAGAGAGTAAATTTTCTAAGACAATTTTTCAACATTCATAAAAATATATATCATATATTAGAAAAAGCCATATTATTAGAAACCGAGCCGAGTTCGAGCCAGTTCACGAACGAGACCGAGTCAAACAACCTATGGTCGAACTCGGTTCGAACACCACTTCGAACACAAAAAATTCGACCGAGCTCGATATCGACCTGCCCACGAACGAGCTTCGAACCAAGCTTGGCCCGAGTCGAACGCGAGCCGAACACAAATTGTTTGAATCGTTTTACAGCCCTAGTTACAAAGATTGTGTGGTAAAAAAAATTAACGTGGTAAAAAAATAATGTAAAATCTAAAATATAGGAAGTGGGGCTCTAAACTAAGACTTACTATTCTACAAAATAATTTCCTAACTCCTGAATCTATAAATTTTCAAGTCCAACCTATAGCTCACGTTGGTTGGTTGGGCCTGAAAATTTAGAAATTGAAACTTTGGATGAGTCTTACTGTATAACCAAACGAGCTTCTAAATTCTGAATGTAGAATCTGGAATGGGCCTCACTTATGATGATATTAGACATTCACATATCAGGGTTGGTCCGGAGGATTAAGTTGTCTTAACCGAAGCTAATTTTGGCTTCCCTTCATCTTTATTGAAACGGAAATGCTTTGTTGCCCACAGGCGGGCCAGCCCGTCCGCCTGCGTGGCACTCCCCCATTGGCCCCCTCCTGTTAGCATGAGGCCCACGCCGTTGACCGGCCAATGGGGGAGGGCCACGTGGCGGGCGGGCTGGCCCGCCCGCGGGCCAAGTAGCAGCCCCGTGAAACGGAAAGATATAAATTTAAGTCGGGTTAAGATTTGATCAATCCTAAAAGAGAGTTGACCAAATCTCTTGTCATACTTAGCCGGCAAGTGCTAAAGTGAATGCAAAAACAACCCTCAATAAAAAAAAAGAGAGAACCAGCACACGATATAGACAGCTCCGCCACATCAGAATTTCCCCACTTCCCGACTGCCATATCGTGATAAATTAAGAATCACAAGAAAAACCCTTCCTTTTTTTCTCCTTCCATCATTGATTTCTAGGGTTTTTTCTTAATCCAATCGATTGTCATGGCGATGCAAGGGGGGCAGCAGGGGACGATCGATCCGGCTCTGCTGGACGACATCATAGGCCGGCTGCTGGAGGTGCGGTCGGCCAGGCCGGGGAAGCAGGTGCAGTTGTCGGAGGCGGAGATCCGGCAGCTCTGCGTTATCTCCAGGGACATCTTCCTCCAACAGCCCGTCCTCCTCGAGCTCGAGGCCCCGATCAAGATCTGCGGTCTCTGAACTTTCCTTCTGTTGTATCTTTTGTTGATTTAATCGATTGATGGGCGGATTTACTCTTTTTTACGGAAAGATTCGATCTTTAGCCTTGGGGACGAGTAGAATCGGCGAAAGATTCGTTTGATGAGTTTAGAGTAGTATACCACTTACATTGTACTTCGTCTCTCTTTTAATGATCCTTAATTTTTCCTTCTTCTTGATTCGTTAGGTTTTGTTTCTAATTGAATCGATTGGTGGGTGAATTTACTTGTTTTATTGCAAAAAAAAGACCTTTAGGTATGGGAACTGAGTAGAATCAGCGAAAGTGTTTGATTTGACGAATTTGCAATAATATAGTATACCACTTGGGTTGGGATATATGTGTTTAGTGAATTTCGATTAATTTTTTGATCATTTATAGTTTGAGAAGTTCTTATATATGGCTTTATTCATCTTTCTTGGGAAAAACTTTGATCTTTTGGGCGACAAACTATAGCTATGTGAAAGTCTATGGAATTGTATTAGGTTCTTCTGGAATGGTTATGAGTAGAATAAAAAAAAGTTACTTTGGCAGAGTTTTACCATTGTATATCACTTATGCTGGACTTTATATGTCCTTTAATGATCCTTCATTAGTATCTTGTGAGATAAAAAGGTTGGAATCAATTACCCGGCATTTCATGAAAGATAATTAATGAAAGATGTCACAATTACAAAAAGAGTTTATTATGCCAACATGATAAAGATAAAAACAAGAATATAGAATCATTTTTGTATTTTGATTAGTTTGTTTGCATTTCATTAAAGATGTTTAATATTTGCGGAGTTTACAATATTACACTTACAATGTGTTTCACAATGATCCTTAATTAGGATCCATCATTTTGTATTTTGATTAGTTTGTTTGTATGGCCTACTCACTATTTTTTTGAAATGTTTCTTGATCTTTTGTGTGGTTAACTATAGCTTTGTAAAAGTTTATTAATTACATTAGGTTCTTTAGGAACGGGAATGAGTAGAATCGGCTCGGCGAAAATTTTATTTCTGCAGAGTTGCAGTAGTAGATCACTTATATTGGACATTATGCGTCCTTTAATGATCCTTAATTAGTTTTGTCCATTTGTAATCTTGATGGTTCTTGTGTTATGCCTTAATTCATTATTTCCTTTGGAAAAGAGTGATCTTTAAGAGGAAGGGGGGGGGGGGGGGGGTGCAAACTATAGTTTTGTGGAAGGTTTGTGTAATTTTCATTAGTTTGTTAGGAATGAGAAGAATTGGCTAAAAGATTAATTTTGTATATCATTTAGATTGGACTTCATGTATCCTGTAATGATCTTTAATTACTTTTTGATCATTTGTAGTTTGCATAATTCTTGTGTTATGGCTTAATTCTTTTTTTTGGAATAGTTAGGTTATTT
The DNA here is from genome assembly GCA_029216955.1 of Iris pallida. Lineage (NCBI taxonomy): Eukaryota > Viridiplantae > Streptophyta > Magnoliopsida > Asparagales > Iridaceae > Iris > Iris pallida. The sequence goes on along the minus strand of JANAVB010040014.1, from coordinate 4,005,861 downwards.
AATAAGTAGACGGAGTACAACCAACGGAAATTTCTGAAGTTGGATTTATGAATTCTTTCACAATATTTGCAGTTGTATATCCCTTATTTGCGAAGCTTATGAAGTTTGTTCTTGTAGGGAGGAGAATGAATGGAATTAGTGAACATTTTTTCTTCGAAATTCATAGTAGTCTGTAGAATTTAATATACTGATTTGATGATTTGAGATGTTGGTGGTTTTGTAAACATTGGAATAGATAGGTAGGTGAAACCCCACCTCATCATCTACTGAAATGAAACGAGTTTCTGAAACTTACAAGTGTACTGTATGTCAGGATGGATATCTGGTGCAGTGTACAATCAAATGGTTTTAATTTAATGTGATATTTTCTGAAGCTTGAGTGTTTTAGAAAAAGTACATACTTGTGTGACTTACAAGTACTTAAGGTTCTTTAGGGTGGAGTTGGGAGAACAAGTGATATTGTTAAAGGTTTGATATTATGAACTACAATATGCAAGCATCTGTCTTTAGGCCTACACAAAAGGGTACTATGAGCTTGGATTTTAACAGTTGATGCAGATGACTAATATGCAACATCAAGTAATATGAAAACTTGAACTTATGGGCAAATAATGGGTATTTAGTGTGGTCTAGCCCAAATGACCTAATGGGCCTTAGTAGATTCTACGTTGATGTATAAATATCCCCCATTCAATGAATGAAGTTTAGGTTGGTTATTTCCAAGGTTATAAACGGCGGACGACGGGTGCGTTACGGAGAGGGTCCGCATACCGTCTAGGCGCCAAATACATCTTGTCTATGTCTGTATGACATTCTGCCTATGTATGTAAACAGTAAATAAAATTCTCAAGAAACTGAAGTTAGTTATTTGTAATTTTGAGGATTTCAAGTTTATCCAGACAACAATGTCTTTGGTGCAGAATATGGACTTGGATTTTCCCAACTGACATTAATTATAATTTAGAATAAAGAGCGTCAAGAGTCCAAAAATTGTGATGTTCCCTCTTTATTAATTTATTTATATATATATAAAATCTCAATCTTTTTTCCGAAATAGGTGCCCGCCTACACTGCTCACCTACGCCTACGCCGTCAAACCGCCGTCGACTGCCTACGCCACCGCCTACGACAAAAACAGTGCGGAGAGCGACCACTTAGCGCCTAGGCGCCGCCTCGATCGCTTCCCAAATCACATGGGTTCATAGCCACTTTTAGCGACTTATCTCTCCTCCAACTCATCCACTCCATCCTAACACATGCACACAAAAACATCAAAAAATTAGCATTCCGAAAAAACCATCTTATGTCTAAATCCATCAGATCAACATATGCCTGATCAGAAGTAAGCATTTGTAAAACTAAGAAACAAGCGATTGCAGATTATAAGTTGCAACATCAATTCTCACACATTTAACCTGTTATCCTTCCTAAAGAACCTATTATATTTGTAAGATTGATGTGATTTGGGAAATGACCAACCTAAACTTCATTCATTATAATGGGGGTTATATATACACGTCAACATAAAATGTCCTATGGCTCATTAATATTTTTGTATGTGTGTGTTAGGATGGAGTGGTGGTGGTGGTTGGGGGTGGGTGGGTGGGTGATAAGTTCACTAAACCACCAAATGCTTTTGGTTCATTAGGATGGATTATGAATTTGTTGACGTCTCAATATTGCAAGCTAGGGGGTGATGTAGTCTTTTCCTTAAGTTGATATTAGTGTGGACTTTGTGGCATGGCTTCACAGTTGATTCATATAGTTTAGATAGAAAGTGGTTTCTTAGAAAATAATAAATATTATCATTGTTATTGTTTTGGGAAGGAAGTATAAATTTGCTAAACTTGAATCCACTAGGTTCATTAGGAAGCATAGCAACTCAAATTTGTTAATACTCAATATTGCAAATTATAATGTGCAATGATCTGTCTTTTAACTTGTCACATCATTTACTTTGAGCATGGTGTTCATAAGCTGATTCTTACTGCCTGGTTAGGAAATGATGTTCTTAGTGAAAAGTGGAGGGAAATAAATATTTGAAAAACTTACAACCGAATTGAGGTTCATTAGGAAAGACGGGGAGTGAAATTCGTGGAAGGTTCAGAATTGCAAACCATAGTGTTGATTGCCCTGTATTTTAAGCTGACAATAACATGTACCTTTTAAGAACGAGCTTTCTCTCACATTCTCATTCAAATAAATTGGACAGAAAATGATTAACATAATTTTATTGATCTTGGGGGGTAGGAAGTATAAGTTGATGGAACTTAGACAGTCATTTAGTTCACTAGGAAGGGCAGTCAAATTTGTGAATGCAAACCTAATGTTTAATAGTCTGTCCTGTAAGTTGGAATTCACGCGTACTCTGGGCACATGCTTTGTAATATGATCCCGGTAGATCAATTAGAAAGTAAAGTTTTATAAAATTTCATACTGTCTTTTGGTGTGGTGTACTATTATTCAAAAACTTACTAGGACATTTGGTTGATTAGTGGCATAGCGGAGGGGCGGGGGATAGATATTGTTCTATCAAACCATATGAATAACGCCTAGAAATAGGTAGGAGAGAACTCAAGATAACCAATCTCTTATAAATAATTTTTCATAAACAAGTGCAAAGTTGTTACAAGTGTTAGTCCTCATTTATAGCGTTTAAAAAACCTTAGTCCTACCAAATTATGACATCCTAATAAGGAAATACAACTAATCCTAAATACAATGAAACCTTATTTTCTAATAGATAATCCTGATAAGTCTCTTAATGAAATCTCCTAAAGGACCCTAAAAAGTAAAGGGATTCTATCCAAATAATATTTGGTATATCCTAAAAATCTCTACGTCAATTGGGAAGGATGGATGAGTGAATTTTGTGAATAATTTGATATTAAAAGATATAATGTGCAATTCACAGCGAGGACTTCTAAGTTGATTAATATTGCTTATGTTGAAATTGAATTTTATATGTTAAGGTTTGCAGGAAAAATAATATTAAACTTACAAATACTAGGTTCCTTAGGAAGAACAGCAAGTGGATTTTGTGGAATATTCATATTATATACTATATAATGTGGAATATTCATACTGTGTATTTTGACGAACATGAAGTTGGAGCAAGGACTTCATATGATGGGTTCAGAACTTAGGCAAAATAGAAAATGAGTTTGTTGAAGAAATTTTGTCAGTCAAAATTGTAAAATTGTGAAATTTGGAAATGTATTAGCTTCTTTAGGAAGGAATGTAAGTGAAATTTTGTGAATCTTTGTAATAGTCCATCCGAAACGGTTTTTTTTCCTCTCAAGGATATCTTATGCCCATCCAAATGGTTTAGCATGCGTATTAAGAAGATTTGAGTCTTTTCCTATGCTTTCACTTTCTTGTATTTCTTTGGTTTGTCCTGTTTTAACTGATTTCTGAATTTGCCTTTCATTTTGGATTCAACCTTTTTGATAGGTTACTTTCTTCACTTTATGTTTTAGGTAGAGGTGACTTTTGGTTAAAAAAAGGTTGTATGTTGTTGGAAGGAACTATTAGTATGTCAAACGTACTATTGCGTAGACTCTTTACAAGGATAGTGAATGATTTTTGTAGATGTTTAATTTTACAATAGCATGTCTTCTAAGATGAACTAGAAGCTACTCGGGTCTATAACATTTTATGCTTACTCTGATTGTTTAGGACAAACTTTTGATTTTCTTTTCAAAATTCTACTACTTGTATCATTTTTGGGGTACTAACTGCTCTTTTAGCGCTGCAACCAGTTTATAAAGGATTTTTTCCACACTAAATACTTAATTTATCTGAAACTTGCAAATTCAGAGAGAACATCTGTATCAGATTGTGTGGCAAGTAGGCCATGAGAGAGATGTTGTATAAGCACTAAAGCTTGGTCAATGTTTCCATTGTCGTGGGCTCTGTAACATTAGCAAGTACCCTTGCTCATTTATCATTGCATATAGTGGAATTGATGCAATGCGTCACTACTGTGGCCCCAACCTTTATTCTATAAGGTATAATTTCATAGTTACATAGTGATCCATCAATGTCATGCAGTGGCATTGTCTAGCTAACACAACACAAACCTTCTCTAGCCGTGCTTGGGTGCTTGGGACCGACAATGAAAATGTAAAACATTAAGCACACACAGACAATTATTATAGAAGCATAAACTTGCTAATAAATGCCAAAGGAAAAATTTGTAGACAATCTTACAGCTATTTTCACCTCTTGTATTGGCTACGTATCACGCTTAACCTTATTTACTTTATATCCAATATTTTAAAAAGCAAAGTGTTACAAAGTACTTCAACTCTGAAGCAAAGAAGCATAAGATTCAAAGCAAAATACATACCTTCATGACTTCTCTTTTTCATTGTAGAATTTATTTAGAATTATATACAGTTGGTACATAGAAAATAGAACATAATAAATGACTAGTCTGTTTGTTAGGAGAACACAGGATAACATATAGATAACAAAGGAGAATATAATTTCATTATAGAGGAGGGTTTTGTCCAGTAGTTAAAGAATATGGTCCGTGATAGAGTTCTTGGAGTATTGCAAATTAACATATACCTTATTATATGAGAAAGGAGAAGGCTATACCTGAAGACTGAAGTGGGAAGTTACCCTAGGGTCTGCTTGGATTGAGGGAAGAATATAAGTAGAGTTAAGTGGGGTTAAGTGAAGGGAAGTTAAATGAGGGGAAGGAGAGTCAATACATATAACCTTGCTTGGATTGAAGGGAGGGTTAAATGGGGTGTGTTTAATAACTCTTGCTTGGATTGGAGGCTTCGAGGGGGAAGAAGATCAATAAAATTATAATAGTTACCAAAGTACCCTTATTATATATGACATAAAATTAGATTTGATTGACTTTTTAATTAAAATTTGTCAAAAAGTCTTCACAAAGTCAGAAAGCTAGGGAGCAACAAGTTGAAAGCAAAAAAAAAAAATGGAGAAGAAAGTCATAATATTTCATAGGGTAAATAAAGGGTATTTATGACTTTCTAAACAAAATCCCTCATTTTCCCTCGTTAACCCCGATTTGGGGGTTTAAAAAAATGGACAAAAGAAGGTTAAACAGGCCCTCACTTAACCCTCTATAACTTCCCCTCCTAAACTCCCACTCTCAACCAAGCATGTTTTGTTTTCCCCTCACTTTACTTCCCCTCATTAACTCTCTTAACCCTCAATCCAAGCAGACCCTTCAGTTATTTGTGACTTGTGTTGACATGCAATTGGAGTTGTCTAGGTGCTTTGAGGTGACAATAGTAACCAAAAGATGCTCTAAATCCCTCAAAGAGAGACAAAGAACAAAGAGGCTCAAGAAGCATTCATGGTATCGTATGCTTTGTTACAAAAAATTGTGAAGCATTTGCTTTTTGTTCAAATATCAGAAAGCTTTGTGCATTGAAGATTTTGTCTGTAGGTTACAAATAAATTCTATATGAACTTCAAATTGTAGGGAGAATCAAAGTTTACACCTAGCTTTCTAGAACTTCGTGTATACTTTATACCATATATTATTCATGTCGACTATAACAAGCTAATAAGGCACTGGATTTTCTGTGTGGACAGAAGAGTACAAAGTAAGATACAAGAACATGACAATTTCTGTTACAGGCATTTGAGAGGTGAATTGGGCGAGAGGTTAGTAGCATACATTGACAAGACTTGAGACAAAGAAGAATTAAAAATTTCCATGTTCATTGCCATCGTAATGTGAGTAGAAAGACTTCAAGATTTTCTTGATCACTTTACGATAGCAAGCAAGTGGGATTTGGACATACTCTTAAACAATTCCTCTTGCAAATGTTAGATTATGGGTTGTTTTCTTGCGTGGAACCCACGATTAGGTCACATGTTTTAGTAACTCGGAGTTCCTGCAGTTTTTTGATTGAGTTACCGATATTCAAGCTGCTAAATGAGCTGGAGTTACTGAAGCTGCTGTAGCAACAAAATTGTCCCCCAAAACGACTGACAATGACCGAAGGAGTTTGCTGTAACTTGGGATGCTTGCAGAAAGCAATTCCTAGTTCATTACTTCCACGTGTGAGCTGCAGATAACAAATAGTTGGGAAATGAGTTAAACACAAATAGTGGTAAAGCATGAATTGCGTAAAACTAATCCCTATCTCAAACTGATTGCATGAATTTATGTCCCAATGCTGCACGCAAATGCAACTCATCTCGCAAAGTATATCTTAAGCTACAGGCAACTAAAGAGCTCCTTTATCATGGGTGGTTGGCTTTTGACTCATTCTCTTTCATCATGATAATTGACCTTAAAGTTACTTCAAAATTCTTCCTACGAGAGCAGCTGCTCCTTGACCATGTTCTCATGTTAGGATACCTTTTAGCTTCAATTTAGTTATAAAAGTGTAAGTCTGAAATGCTTTTATGTAGGGTTTGAAATAAGCTCCCATTGTTGAATAGCTGGCATGATTTACTCTCTGCATTCTGCTTTCTAACTTAACATCTCTATTTCTAAGGGAGATCTTCTGATTCCTTGGGGCCATATGTGTTATGAGCTGATCTGTTAGCTTCTTTAACCTAACCCTTTTTGTATATGGTTTTCAGGTGACATTCATGGCCAGTACAGCGATCTTTTAAGGCTATTTGAATATGGAGGTTTTCCACCTGAGGCCAATTATTTATTTTTAGGTGACTATGTAGATCGCGGGAAACAAAGCTTGGAAACGATATGCCTTCTTCTTGCATATAAGATCAAATACCCAGAGAATTTTTTCATCCTGAGAGGAAATCATGAATGTGCTTCTATAAATCGGATATATGGATTTTACGATGAATGTAAGCGCCGATTTAATGTGAGACTGTGGAAGGTTTTTACAGATTGCTTCAATTGTCTCCCTGTAGCTGCTCTTATAGATGACAAAATCCTCTGCATGCATGGTGGCCTCTCCCCAGAGCTGTCGAACTTGGACCAGATTAAAAGTTTGTCACGTCCGACTGATGTCCCAGACACAGGTTTACTATGTGACTTACTTTGGTCAGATCCTGGTAGAGAGGTTCAAGGGTGGGGAATGAATGACAGGGGGGTATCATACACTTTTGGTGCTGATAAGGTTGCAGATTTCTTATCAAAGCACGACCTCGATCTTGTCTGCCGTGCCCATCAGGTTAAAAGAACACAATCAGATTTAATTTAACTTTCAAGAATGTAGTTTCTGTTTTGTTGAATTATTTTGTACCATTCCAGGTTGTGGAAGATGGCTATGAATTCTTTGCAGATAGACAACTTGTCACCATATTCTCAGCCCCAAATTACTGTGGTGAATTTGATAATGCTGGTGCGATGATGAGTGTAGATGAAACCTTGATGTGTTCTTTCCAGATCCTCAAGCCTGCAGAAAAGAAACCAAAGATTATGATGCAGACAAGGATATGATAGGATAATCTGGACTTCTGTAATTGCAAAGGTTAGTTGAACCTCGACATGCTTGTGCTTTTGTATTTCCTGCCCTTATGCTTGAACATATGGATTTGTAAAAACTAGCTGTAGCAGTTACATATTACCACTCAAAAGACTTGATTGCTACCGTTAAGAATAGGTCTGTTTTATAATTTGATATCCATGGTATGCCTGTAAGGTTGAAAAATCATGATGCCACCCCATAAACTCCAAAGAGATTAAACAGAACAGATGACGTTCATACATAGTATGAATATTGTCATGACTCAGGTTTTTACTTTCTCGGTGATTGTTTTCTTATCTTATTATTTCATTTATTTGGCATTGGATCTACCGGTCCTATATAAGTCTTGAACCTTTTGAGACCAATTGTATTTTCTGAACACTTCATCTGTCTCCCCCCCGCCCCCTCCTTCGTCCTTTTATCTTAGATGTTCCTAATCATGCACTTTGTATGGTACACGCATCATACATTCCCTTCCTAAACATGTTCTCAACTTTTGTATATTTGACACAATCATCTTGTTTTCTGAGCCTCCTTATTGCCTAACACAATATTGCTTCTGTAACTGTGTTGCTACCTTCTGAATTATTCTTTCTAAGCTTCATTAATTAGAGAACACCAAGTGACCAAGGAAGCAGGTCTCTGCTTCGTCCACATTTTTTATAATGTGGTATGGAGGCTGAAGCGCTAATCATGGTGTGGTATCATGTTGTCACCAATTATGATTGAACATAAATCTCATTTTGATGTGATCTGTGCAAATTTTGGTATTATACTATAATATAAGAACTTATCCTATGAGATTACAGACCTTAGTTAAGCACATGGTTACCTGAAAGAAGGAATGCTCCCGGAATATGGAACAAAAATGGGAACATGGATGCGGGGATGGGTGTGGGGCTTCTTCGGAATGCAATATGTTTATTCAGAATGTGGAACATATTTAAGAAACAAATATGTAGTATAATATGTTATGTTTACTCAAGGTTCAAAGTTAATCAAGTACTATAATATAGTATCATAAAGTGTTCAAAACTAAAAAAGATTCATATGTTCCAAACAGTCCTAGCAATCATATCTTTTCAAAAAGGAAATAGCAAGTCTTAGACTCTCAAAAACAACAAAAGATAACTACTGAAAACTATTTCCATTAAAAGCTTGGCCGGAAACTCAAGCATGCAAATGATGTGTTTGCTTGTTGGAACCTAGATTTCTATGTCCCAAGTCGCCGGTTGCGTTAACGGATCACACACACACATATAGATACCATGACTTGAGCATATATAAATTCATCGTATCTAACTATTGAACTAGTTCCTATCGCAAATTGATGGTTTTTAGATGGATATACATAACATCATCATCCAAGCCTTTTCTCGTAAGAATTGGGTAGACTGCTGCCCCTACAAATGAGCACGAGTGAGTCGTAAAAACTTGTTTATCATTTTGTGTACCTTTTCACCATGAATCTGTGCTCCATAGAAAACACCGTGCTTAATGGAAAAAAGGGGTTTTATGTGGACATCCTTTTAAAGAGTGACATGGATTGATGAAATTGTGAGCCAGGTCAACTAAATCAGTATAAGTATCCTAACATAAGGACAATTGGAGGAAAGGCAAAGTCGCACTCAATATGATAGGATTACTTAACATTTAAGATTAACACTTGGTATTGGTCATTGATTAAACTTTGAGGCATGTTTTAGTTGATATTTCATGTTATGTTGTTTGCTTTATGTAAATTTACTTAATGAGACTAGACAACATCTTAAATCTAGGTTAGAAAATGGATGAAGGCCTAGAACCTAGAATATTTGATTTTTATTAGGACGACGATGAAACATAGAAAATGTTACTTTAACCACTATGAGAACATGTGCAATTATGATCAAGGTTCTAAAAGGCGGTAGGCGGGTGTGCGGCGGAGAGGGTCCACCTAGGCCGCTTGACACATTTTGGGTATTTGTACTATTTTATCACTATTTTGTGTGTGCATAATATGCATATTTTAAGGATATTTTATGCATAACTAAGTTGTAGTAGAAAAATTTATGAAGTTTCAGTCTTGTAAAAGTGAACCATGTCCATAATGCTTGCAAAATTATTTTGCCAAAACATCTAGTCAGGTATTGCTCCGTCTAGGTGTCCGCCATCTTCGCCTACGCTGCCAAACCTCCGTTGGCTGCCTACTCCACTGCCAACGACAAAAGCGGTGCGGAGGGCGTCCGCCTCGACTGCCATTTAGAACACTGATTATGATGAAAAAAAATGCCAGATTGATTGCAATTGACTCAAAATTATGTGAGATTGAAGATGATGTTCTTTTTGAGCCTATAATAACCATGAAATGGAGGTGGACATTTCTTAGATAGATAACTATTGCTTTATGGTCATAGTTTTATGGGCAGTTAAGGAACGCTATGTGCATAAAACGACGGTGCCCGAAATGTGAGAATGTTGAGCTCCCAAGTTTGAACCAGATAATATGATGCGAGAACTTAGAATAGTGCATCCATGGAAGTCTGAGGTAACTTTGATGGAACTAGGAAATGAGTGCATACATGTGAATTTAGAGGTAAGCTACAATTGGTGTTTATCTTGTTTACTGTTTTCACATGTGCATTGAGATGGGTCAGCTGGTACGGGAAATTGGATTGAAATCCAAGACCCCAAAGCCTTGGGTACAGGCTTCTTGTTGGTGCTGGCATTAGCTACTGCTACATCTGCTGTTTAGTATGTCTCATGTCCAATGGTGTGAACTCTTGCATTAATAGTTAACACCGTCAAGTCTAACATTATGGAATCTTGTATGCATTAACTCATCATGAAGCCTGATTTCACCTTGGCCTCATCATCATTACCTCCTCTCCACACATTAGCAAGCAACCGTGTTATTAGATCCTAACAGTCATATCTACAACTTATAAAGGTCTGTAGTGTGGAAAGTTTGTCAGTTTATATGAGCACCTCACCATTTTTACTAGTAGGCTAGTCATCCGCAGGAAGTTGGAAGTGGTATCAATTGAGGTAAGATGAAGAAAGTTGTTTGAGATGGTTTGCAGTCCTTGGACATGTGGACCTGAGACCAATCGATGAAGATGCACAAGTAATGAGTGATGATGTGTTAAGGATATGCTAGAACTAGGGGTAGACTTAAATTTACTGGGATTGAGATTGTGGGAATTGATGTCTTTTCCTAATATTAGAGAAGAAATGCTCCTGAACATAGCTGAAAGGGAGAGAAGTTCATGCAGTGACCCCACGTGTTTGGTACAATCGCCTTGTTGTTGTTGAGTTTGATATGCTAGTGGGACAAAATTATATTGGATTCTCACACTCGAGGATTTGTATTTTCCGGACCTATTTCTCTGAATCTGGCCTACTAGGAAAAATGAAGAGCCACAAATCTGTATCTTTATTATCACTGTATCGCAGTACCTAATGGTGCAGGAGTGACGTGCTTGGTAAATGAGATAACCCATCTACGACATTTATTGTCCGTTTACCCAAAGTGTGAGGCTGACAAATTTACCTGTTAGATTTTGTTTTATATCCCCTACTTTTGAAGTACTGAGGAACCATATATTGGAATAAGAAGGAAGTTCCACACTAGAAGCTACTTTTGAAATACTGAGGAACCATATATCGGAACAAGAACTTCCACACTAGAGTTTGAACGTTCCATATATATAGTTGGAAATATGAGTTTAGAAACATAGGTTTTAAGGTACTGTAAATATCAATTTTTTTACAACTCTTATTATATATATCAAAGTGTCAACTAGCCTAGTGTTAGTGCGGGGGGGCGCCCAAGCACAGGTCTTGGGTTCGAATTCCCCCTCGGACGGCATGGTGGCTTATTTAGCCACGACGGAGAAAGGACACCTCATATATATATATATATATATATATATATATATATATATATATATATATATATATATTGTGGCAAATGACCTCTAGTCGAGCGGCTAGAGTGATGCACTCCCCCCTAGGAGGTATCGGGTTCGAGCCTTGGGGGCGCTATTTAATTCCCCTTTGGGGGAATTAAGTGGTGGGTGGCGGTTGGGTGCAGTGCAGGTGCGTGGTGCAGTGCGGTGCGACTTGGGAGGTGCACGGATACGATGTAGGTGCTGGTGTGACACGGTGCGACTTCGGCTGCGTGAGGTCTTCGGACCGGGATGTAGCCTTCGGGCAGGGTTGGGGCCTTTGGGCTGGGATGTAGCCTTCGGCTAGTGATTGTATATACTTGCCTTCGGACTGGATTGGTTGTAAGCCTTCGGGCTGAGTTTGTAGCCTCTCGAAGGGGCCTGAATAAAATTTACTCTCTTCGAATATATATATATATATATATATATATATATATATATATTGTGTGTGTGTGTGTGTCCATCCTTGGCCCCCTCGAGGCCGTGGCACAGCCACCTAGCCAACTGAGCGGGGTGGGGTCTACAACCCAGAGTGCTCAACAGGGAGCTCCTTTCTGCGAAGCGGGGTCTACAACCCAGAGTGCTCAACAAGGAGCCCCCCTCCCTCGAGTAGGCTTGGCACGTCCGTGGCACACAGCCACCCAGCTGACGCCCAAGTGGGAACTCGAACCGTGGTCTTCCCAATGGGGGCCCTATGTTGCAACCACTAGGCTACAACTCTTGGATGTCTATCCTTGGCCCCATCGGGGCCGTGGTACAGCCACCTAGTCAATCTGAACGGGTTGGGGTCTACAACCTAGAGTGCTTAACAAGGAGCCCCCCTCCCCCCAAGTAGGCTTGGCACGCCCATGGCACACAACCACCAAGCCGGCGTCCAAGTGGGGACTCGAACCATGGTCTTCCCCATGGGAGCCCCTTGTTGCAACCACTAGGCCACAACCCTCGACCTTGGAGACATTATATATATATATATATATATATATATATATATATATATGGGAGGGATCAAATTCACCTCCTATTGTATCCACCCCATTATCATCCCTATCGTATCCATTGGATTAGATCTAATTAATCATCTAGATTAAATCTCTAAATAATTAGAGGCAATAACCAAAAATAGAAGCAAAAAAATATCATTCCGATAGAAACATAACAAAAACGTAAATCAATTTTTTTTCAACCACCTCCGCTTTGGCTTCGGCGCTACACCGGCGTTCCGCCTCCTCGTGTACCTCCTCTTCTAGCATGGCCATGGTTGTTTGCGTCACGGTTTGTTCTTTTCATGACAACACTTGGCCACCGACATCGTCGATTGTCGAAATCCTATAAGTACTTGGCCACCAACGTCGTCGAAGACCAGCGGCATCATCGAAGGCCTATCAGACCAAAATCACCAACCAATTGCAAAAATATATATAGTGGGAGCATAGCCTGTACATTGTATTGGTGGCATCGAACACTAGTGCCATAGCTGGCAAGGAGTCTGCCTGCACGTGGTGGCTCATGGCTTGAGAGTTACTGATGTGGGAGTGACTTCATGGTGGTTCGATTTCCGTCAGCGGAGATCATGGGTCGTGTGGCTCTCCAAAGGACCGGTTGGGTGGTTGAGCGCGACATCGGTGTACTTATGACAAAACTGGATGAAATAACGGTGGAGATGGGTGCACATGGAAGGAGTTTTAGGGATGCCGAACTGGTTTTTGAGAGAAGAAGATGAGGGTGGTTTGGCACTTTGGCTAAGTGGAGAAGATGATAGGCTCTACTTCAGGAAAGAAAGAAATATAGAGGAGATGGAGAGTTTGAATCAAAAAAATAATTAGAGGAGAGAGAGTCTGCATCGGTTTATATACGTGGGGAGAGATCCTATGCTCTTCGTATTGATTAGGATATGTGGAAAGATGTGCTTTTTTCCTCCCGTAATTATTCCGTAAGACAGTATTGCACCTGAAGAGAAGGTGCTCGAGTCAGCATGGGTGGCAGAGCGCCGGAGTAGTGCCAGAGCTCCAGAGCCGGAGTAGGTGATTTTTTTTTTGGTTTCTCTTTTTGTTATGTTTCTCTAGGAAGGATTTTTTTTGTTTCTATTTTGGTTAATCTCTCTAATTATTTAGAGATTTAATCTAGATGGTTAATTGGATCTAATCCGACAGATGCGATAGAGATGATAATGGGGTGGATACAATAGGGGGTGAATTTGATCCCTCATATATATATATATATATATATATATATATATATATAAGGTTAGCCCCTCCTAGCTCCTAGCAAACGTGTAGTGCACGTGCTTTTACTAGGAAAAAAAATATAATGCGGCTTGGAAACGGCTCAAAAGTGAGCCGTCAAAGTCGTACGTATATCATCATCCATTTAATTAAAAATAATTACGGAAGATTATAATTTTAGACTTTCTTTTTCTGTTCCGCATAACCGAATACCCTATCTTTTATTCACATATATCAATAACAAATTAAAATTGAAATTTAATTAATTCTTTACAAATCTTAATTAAAATATAAATGTATATATATAACAAATCTTAATTCAAATTTAAATATTTAAATTATTTTCTTATAGGATTAGAAAGAAAGAAAAATTATTTTACGTGCAACGCACATACTTTTACTAGTAAATATAAAGTTGTATGTTCATTACATTTTGACATATGTTGTACGAATATATGCAAAAATATGGATAAGGACACTATATGTATACAAACATTTTAGGATACGTATGATAAGTAGTCACATATATTGCACACTATGACAAGAAGTACGGGTATGGCTATGATTTGGAAATGGACATTATTTTTTCGTGTCCGTGTAATTAAGGGTGAGCATTTAGTTTCAGTCGAACTGAACCGAAATAGTCAAAACCGAATAAACCGAAATTATAAAATCCAAAACCCAAATCGAACCGAGATTAGCCGTAACCGAAACCGAACAAAACCAAACTGATATGATTGATTGGGTTTATTCGGTTGAACTATTTCTATTGTTTAGTAGGCTGTGCCCAAAGTTGGAATTGTGGTTAACTTATATTTAAAAATGCAATTTTTATACACGATTTTTGTATTTCAGTTTGGGCCCAAGTTGGATTAGTTGTTAAATTACCAAATTTGGGATTCAGAACACATACATAGAATTGTTGTTATCAAAATATACACAAAAATATTCACATTTTTAATTATAAAATATGCATAAGTTGAGGGTATTTACATAATTGCACAAGTTTTATTCGATTTTCGGACTGAAACCCAAAATCGAAACCGAATAAGGAATTCTCGTATTTTCAAAACCGAAATCGAACCGAATTTTTTTCAAACCGAACCGAAACTCTTATTCGGTTCAGTTCGCTTTTCGGTCCCAAACCGAATAATGGTCACCCCTACGTGTAACATAGATTTTGACCATCTCGATAAGTGTAATTTGTGGGGCATGTCGCACTGAAATGCCCATTTTACTAGTTGAGTGTATTTTCCATTATCTTGTGTAAAACATTTTTCATAGAAATAGTTGTAAGTACACTACCCAATTAATTATTAAAACAACATAGCCTTTATTAAAACTTTTGGGGTCAGTTATTTGAATTATTTTTCTTTCATTAAGCTCATTTAAGGGCTACACCCCCTACCACTAAGGTGGTGGTTCGTGGGTTCGAATTCCAACCTAGACAATAATTAAATGCGAGGGTGTCTTGATGCTAGTAAGCGAGGATACGGACGGTCATTAATGACTGATGACTGGCCTTATTTAAAAACAAAAGTGCTATGCCCCATGTAACATTATGAAAGATCCTATTCTTTTTTCACATCCTCAATCCAAATATGTTTAGGCCTAATCCTAATTCTAGCAGCTCCTTTGGCCAGCTCCTTTGGCCAAAATGTATCGCCTCTCTTAACCAATGCATGTATTGGTCAACTTTGCATGCCCACACCACCTGGATGATTTTCTCCATTGTTATCCTCAGTTGGCATCACATTCAACTTTCTACGAATACACTCAGTTTCATATCCATCTTCAACATTTTCATTTCAGCTATACTCACTGTTTGGACATGTTTTTTAGTTATCCAAAACTTCAATGCACAAAACATGGCTGTTCTTGTACAATTTTCCGTTTAACTTTAATGGTGTCTTCTGATTACCGAAGACTTTCCCATTTCATCCATTCTCTTTAGGTTTTATACACAACATGCTTCTCAATCTCTCAATTATCCTTCTCAATCTCTAATTATGATGAATAATTGATCCTAAATACCGAAAACCTATGTTGCACGGACACGGATACAAAACGACACATAAATGATACAACATGGACACAACACTATTTTGGAGTGTCCTAGTGTATTTTGGAGTGTCCAATACGTGTCTAACATGATACGGCTCACATTTTTGGACTATCCATGTTTCCTGGCCGAAAAGTATCGGCTCCTAGATATCTCGTCCATCAATGTATACTCCCCCATTATTTCTTTTTGACCTTTGCTGTGGTTTTTATCAACAAACATGTCATCTGCATATGCATAGTAATTTGATTCATATCTAGTAGAGACATGGAAGGATTTAATGTTGATACTTGATGTAAGCAACAGTGATGGGAACAGTGTGGAATATCCTCAGCATGCTAGTCGTAAGTCCATCGTTTATAATGTCAATATAACTAGGCTTGTTTATTCTCTACATCACCATGTTCTTTACCTAGTTACTCTATCGTTAACTCAATTCTAAAGTGAACAAGAATCATATGTAGATCCTTTGACATTCATGTTCCCTTTCTTAGTAGCTGCTTGATTACACTCTCCTAAAGTTCTAAGAGTATGATTCATAATATTGATGCCCTGATGCTTAATACTATTCCGCATCTCTCCCTTAATTTTTATATATAGGCTACCATATAAAACATTTCTCTCCTAAATATTTTTAAACCTTATAGAATATCATCATGTTCGACAACTTTTCCACTTTTCATTTCTTTTTTAAAGCTTCCTTCAAAAGTCCTAATTTTACGATAGCAAGATGACCTATCCCAAAGGAACTCATTTGCTTCCATATTTGAATTTTATAGGTTGTTCTCATAAACAACTTGTGAAAATAACTCTTCCACCTTTCCTCAATATAATTTTTCGCTCTTGATACATTTAATAGTACCTAGGACTCTTAGATTTCTAAAAGAGCAATATTTCCTT
Source organism: Iris pallida (assembly GCA_029216955.1). NCBI lineage: Eukaryota > Viridiplantae > Streptophyta > Magnoliopsida > Asparagales > Iridaceae > Iris > Iris pallida. Next base: position 3,989,309 of record JANAVB010040014.1, on the reverse strand, counting down.
CCTCGATTTCGAACCTCTTATATAAATGATCGTGTCTTAGGCTTAGCATTACTACTTGCTTTTTTAGCGTTTTGCTCTACTATTATTGCTCTTTGAGCTAGTTTCAAAATAATTTGCTAATATATCTCTTAGACTTGAGCCTTAAAATTAAATTCTCTCTCAAAGTTGTCAATATTTCTACACTTTTGTTAGTCTTTACAGGAAGCTCTTTTTGTCCGAATTACCTTTTGGACTTCCTTGTTCCCCAACTGATTATTATATTGCATAAGACATGGTTTGTTTTAAATGGGATTGGTGTCTAAAGCAATACAGTGTGCAGACTTTAGTTGGATATGATTGTAGTCATCCACAATTTGATGCTAGTTATGCAATTAATAAGAAGTTTGTAAATAAGGTTATAGATTTTTAGTGAATCACATCATTGATGAAATTATTATATACAATTTTTCTCAAGGATATAAGATGTATCCGGAAATTCTTTTGGTAGAGCAGTTACAATTATTTCCTGTTATTTGATGGTTGAGGATCCTTGTTTCTCGTTAGCAGTAATTTTGTGATTTTAGAGAAGGCATATATCGAGCTCAAATGCTTGTGTTTTGACCAGTTTTCAACTGCTTGGCATGTTGCAGTGATCTCCCGAAAGCCCACGAAGGAATGAATGGAAAGATGGCAAAGCAACTAACTTCAAAGGCTCATCCTGTAGAAATGGGTTAGGCACTTAGCCATAATTTATCTAACGAAAAGGGTTCGACAGGCGATGTTCCCGAAGCAGTTCTGGATCATCATTGGCAAATGCCAGTTTTTTTCTCTTTTCTTAATGTGTGAAACTAGTATACTGCAGGTGTGAAGGCTAAATCCCAACTTTCTTCTCAGTTCAAGTATTTCCTCGGATTTATTTCCGGACCTTTCAAATGCTTGTATCAGTGTTCCGATATTATGCATTGCATGCAAACGGAAGTAGGAAGTCTGTCGTGGTGGTGACAAGGGCTGGCTGCGGAGGGAGCCCAATAATTGTAGTGTTAGAAGTTTCAGTTGCAGAGAGATGCTTGCTGGTGTCTTGGATGAATTTTTTATAACTTGATTATGCAACCTATGAATCACATATTTAGGTTATTTGCCTTGCAACAATTACGTGGAGAACTACTGCACACGTTCTAGACAACTTGGTAACAGCGCCCCAAAAAAGCCGCACTCGAGTGACGTATGTGGTTACCAGAGAGGCATGACATCCTGGCCGGGTGACAGAAGATTAGTGGATCAAGACCATGTGGACTTATTATTTCTTCAATTGATAAAAATGGTGGAGTTGGGGGCCTTCATCTTCCTCCTAGATGGTTAAAGAAGTATTAGAGAAACTCGTGTTCTCTCCTTCCTCTCATACAGATGACCCCAACTCTCCTTATATCCCCTCTTCAGACCCACAAGCGGATTAGAGAAGGTTCATTTTCTTCAAACCACTAACCCAAAAGAATTATACCCCTCATATCTTCGTCTCTACTATGCAGAAGATTTGGCACTATCTCCTGTGTTGATCTAAAGTATGAAAAGTTCTCCAAATTCTGCCAGTTCTGTGGAATCCTATCTTTCTTCAAAAGCCTAATATGGAAGCAAATGAGTTACTTTGGATAGGCCATCTTGCTATCGTAAAATTAGGACTTTTGAAGGAAGCTTTAAAAAAGAAAGACGAAATTACAACTTGATTAACTCAACTATTTCAGTTTTTTACTTAATACCCTTAACTTTGATATGTACTAATTTGATACCCTGAAATCTTTTTTGACAAAATTGTCTCTCCCATTCACACCCCCCCACCAAAACACCCACCCTCCCGTCGGCGATCTCCCGCCCTCTAGCCGGCAACCTCCCCCTCCCTCCACCACACCCCCCGCTCGTGCTTGCCCCCCCCCCCCCCCCCCCCCCCCCCCACCTCCCACCCCCACCCGCACTGTGGGCCGGCCCGGGGTGGGGTTGCCGGAGGGGGCAGTTGCAACAGCCGGAGGCAAGGGCACGGGACGACGGGTCGGGGGCGCGGGGTAGGGGGAGGTCGGGAGAAGCAGCTCCAGTCAGGGGCACGGGGCAGCGGGTCGGAGGAGCGGGGCGGCGAGGTCGGGGGTGCCGCACTGGCGGAGGGGTCACGAGCGGGGGCACAGGGTTCGCCCGGGGACACGGGGGTGGGTGTGGGCCGCTTGCGGAGGGGTAGGGCGACTGGAGGGGGAGTGTTGTCGGAGGAGGAGGGAAGGGGGTGTTGTGGGTGATGATAAGAGTAGTAGTTTTGTCTTTTTTAAAATTTTAGGTATCAACATAAAAATTAGTATATAATTAAGGGTATTAAGTGCACCTATCAAAGTTAAGGGCATCAAGTTGAACATTTTGGATAGTTAAGGGTATTAAGTTGTAATTTAGTAAAAAAAGAAAAGAAAAGTGGAAAAGTTGTAGAACAGGGAATACGCTTCCACGTTTTGGCAGGGTAATGATGATTAGAGCTGGATGAGAAAGAGGGGACGGGTTTATTAGAGATGGAGGATAGGAGTGATGTGAATGTAGTGGACGACAATCGTGAGGATTAGTTACGGAAGCGATCAAGGTTTTATAGTATCTTCTACTATATAATGCGGCTTGAAAAATGCTCAAAAGTGAGCCGTGCAAGTCGTATGTTTATCATCATCCATTTAAATAAATTAAAACATCATAAAAAAATATAACTAAACAACTATCTAAATATTCTATTAATTATTTTAAAAAACTTAATTAAGTATTAACTATCTAATATGATTTATTTATAACTAAATAGTTCTAACTCACGTGGTTAAGGTGTGAGATATTTTTTCTTGGTTGTTTGAGAATTCCTAAGAATGACAGTTACGTGCAATTCACGTCCACACTTCTAGTGTGATTAATGTGTGGAATATGGGGAACTCGGATGACAGCGGGACCAATGGAATAGTTGACAAGGTTTAGAGCATCCACAGTGGGACTCTTTTCAAGTGCTATATTTGGCCTTTAGCCAAATTTTGTAGCACTTGAGGGCTACAATGGACTCTTGTCCACACTTGAAAAAGAATAGAAAGCCAAGAGACTCTCCAAATTTGGAGAGTCCACTAGTGGAGCTATAGTTACTTGGGGCCCACCATATTTACTTTTCTCCTTCATTCTTTTTTTTTTTGGAGTGTTGCCACTTGTCAATTATGAAGAAAAAATAAGGAGGAAAAAGATGTGATGTTGCCGCTTGTTAATTTGGAGTGTTTATTTGGAGTATACCATTGTGTACCAACATGAAGAAAATACTTCAAAATTAATTTTTGGAGTATGGTTTGAAGTAATTTGGAGTATAGTTTGGAGTGTTGCCACTGTGGATGCCCTTAGGTTGGTAACTTGGGTGTCAGAGATGAGTGGTGTATCTTCAGGTAGAATGTGAGAAATGGATAACTGATTCGTGGTTGGATGAGTGTTTGATCAGATCGAGATAACGTTGGCGAGTTTGATATTCGAGGACTCCATGGACATGGATTCCACAGACTTTGGAGAGCCTTTCATACTTTAGATCTAACACAGGAGATGGTGCCAAATATTCTGCATAGTAGAGACGATGATATGAGGGGGATAATTCTTGTGGGTTAATGGTTTGAAGAAAATGAACCTTCTCCAATCCGCTTGTGGGTCTGAAGAGGGGATTATAAGGAGAGTTGGGGTCATCTGTAGGAGAGGAAGTAGGGACAGAACCGAGTTTCTCTAATACTTCCTTAAACGACTGGGAGGAGGAAGAAGGATCCATAATCAGAGAAGTTGATGGACAGAGTAGGGAATGTAAATAGAGATGGGATTCATGGAGAAATCTGCATTAAAAGCATAGCAGAGTTGATAAGGAAGGAGTTGGAGAATCGCCAGTAGAGACCAAATTGATTTTTGGGCACCCTAGGGTCAAAAATTATGTAAACATATTGGGATACTTCATATCATCTTCAAATTGGGTCAGTAACATTTTGAAGTGACCGAACTCGATTGACTCTTATCGTTAATCGAGAAGAAGTATAAGATCCTGATTAGATGGCAAAATATTAGTAGATCGAACAACGAAGACGTGTTATTTCTTCTATTTATAATAATGGTAGGGGTTGTTAGGACAAGCAAACAATAGTCAGGAAAAGAGATTTGGGTACTTCCCCACCAGTACTCATGTGTACAAAAATAAAATAAAAAAACTAGTACACTAGTCGACATTTATTTTCTGTGATCCAATGTCCTACTCACTGGCGGACCCATCTTAAGGACTAAACGGACTCTAACCCACCCCAAATATTTTGTTTTTATTTTTCATACATGAGTCAGTTGATATCCTGCCGGCATTCCAGCTCACTCTAGTTCGAATTTTCGGTTCCGCCTTTGTCCTTTACATCGTCTCCTCTCCTTGCCCTGGTTGCGGTGGTTGCAGTCGAGATTCTCGTGCAAGTGTGCTCAAATTGCGCGACAGGGCAGGGGATGACGATGACCCCGCTGGGGTAGTCGAATCCGAACACGGCCTCCGACTCCGTCAGCAGCTCCTTGAACAAGGGATGGTTGACTTGCACGACCGACACCATGTACTGGAGCAGCTGCCCGCTCGACTCCTCGCCCTGCTCTCCCACGTACACCGGCAGGTGCCCCTTCGGTGGCGGTGCGCCTACGTGCAATCTTCGGAACGAAAATAACCCGAGGCGGAGGAGGTAAGAACAGAATCTGCTGCGGACGCCTTCGAGAGGGAAGTAAGCCCGTGGTCGCGTTCCGGTAGCCCATCCTGCCATCCTCGCCACCGACCTCCCGAGCTTCAATCCTCCGAGTCTCTTCATATCAGTTACATGTTCCTTCTTCTTCTTCTGCATCCCTTCGGCACTTTATAATAACAAGCTCCCCTGCCGGCAGGACACAGTGTTTTTAGTTTTTAGTTTTCTCGTCTACTCTTATTGATATATCCGTACCGGATATTGGCATGTTTTTAACCTGCATGAATGAATTTGAACCAAAATTAAATGCAGTCCCGTAAATTTTTTTCAGAACCTTCCGACAGCCCGTACATGCATGGATGCCTAACTTTACCAAATATGTACCAGATTTTGACTTTCGTTCTGGATCTCCGCAACAAAACTTACATTTATTTTTCTTGAGCAAGGAATCATACCAATGTGGGTCTTTGTCGGTTATGGGTGAATGCTGATTATAGTTCCCATCTCAAAATGGAAAGTGTGACAGCTCCGACTGCTTCCAGGAAACCAGCTGGGTTGGCGACACGGCGTCCCTTTCGGGAAGAAGATGCTAAAGGGGCAGCTGCTGTCAGTTTCTCTCTGTTTTCTTACTGACGTTTCTTTGTACGTAGCCAGATGTGTCGTCAAGAATTGCAGGTGCGACGCGTGTCCAAAGTGTTTGGAGTGTTCTTCTCGACTCTCTCCCCTTGTTAGCAATCACCCGAATAAAACACGTATTATACGCAAATTTTTTCGTATCTTACATAAACGTATAATACTTACGTACTTTTGAAAAATTCAAATTTGTACGCGAATTTTAAGTCTGTGGTATTTTAAACGCGTACCGTACGAATTTTAAAAAATTTGGCCCAAAAAATGTGACCAAGAACCCAACAGTCTTGAATTTCTTGACTCTTGCTGCTATTAGATATTAAGACCGGCACAATTCTAAAAAATTATCAAAAGAAAACAAAAGAAAAAGTCTCATAGTAACCAAAAAAAGAAACCCAAGTATTTTTGCACATGTTGTTTGCAACAATCAAAGAAAAATCTTTCGGTTTTCCATCATCCAACCTCTTCTTATTCTCACACTGAACCCTTATTTATGAAAGAGTAGAGGTGGGTGGGCCCTATATATATGCCGAATTGGTTCATATGAAACGTACTGAACACGAATTAAATCTGATCCGAATGTTTTTCATTAGACGAATTTTTGACCGAGTTTTTGATCGTATTTACTTATATTGTGCCGATTTATACTCGTACTTTTGTCGTTCCGAATTTTTTCCATTTGGCGAATTGCTAACAAGGCTGTCTCCAATCTCCAAGGGTCCTGGATGCAGTACAAATTGTTGGGGGAGGCAATGTCGCATGTTAGCCGCAAAGTTGCTCTGAATTTAAGGGTCCCCTTAGATTGAGGGTTAAGAGGGTTAAGTGAAAAAAAGTTAAATGAGGGGTAAATAAAATCATGTTTGGTTAGAGGGTAGTGTTTAGGAGTGAGGGTTATAGAGGGTTAAGTGGGAGTTTATTTTATCCTCTTTTGTTCATTTTTTTAATCCTCGAGGGTTAACGAGGGAGATTGAGAGATTTTTTTTTTTCTAAAAAGTCATAAATATCCCTTATTTGTTCTATAAAATATCATAATTTTTTTTATTTTTTTTCAACATGTTGCTCCGTAACTTTCTAATTTGGAAAAATATTTTGACAAATTCTAATCAAAATTTCAATCAAATTTAATATTATGACATATGTAATAAGGCTATTTTTGTACTATCATATTTTTATTAAGAATAATGCTATTTGTACCTCCAAATCGTCCCTCCTTACATGGCAGCTGACATGATATTTGATGTGGCAGCTGACGTGACAAATTTTAAAATTAAAATTAAAATTAACATTAACATTAACATTAACATTAAATTAATATTATCGTTAACATTAACAATAATATTAATATTAATATTAACATTAACATTAATATTAACATTAATTAATATTAATATTAACATTAAATTAACATTAATTTAACATTAATTAATATTAACATTAAATTTAATATGAACAAAATTGGGTAATTAACTTTTTGGGTTAAAATTTGGCATGTCATCAGTCATGTTAGATGACACATAATATTATTATACATATTTCCACCGCATTTTTTGTGCCAAAATTTAGAAACTTTATATTCTTAAATATATTGTCAAATTTGGTTAATTATACATATTTCCACCGCATTTTTTGTGCCAAAATTTTCAATAATTTATACGGAACACGTTTAAAATTTTGTATGCTTCAAATTTACGTAATGATTTGAATCTGTCAAAAATAGTAAGTATTATACGTTGATACGAAAATTTTTGCATATAATATGAGTTTTATTCCGGTGATTGCTAACAAGGATTTGGATACAATGGTCTACCGGAGTCAATGTTGCACGTCTCCATCGATACGTATTTTTTGATATTGCATGTTTGTTGGACTTGTACGTAGGGTGAGCATGTACAAGATCCGCAATCGTACAAGATCTCAAAAATTAGAAAGTCCTAAAATTTTAAATCTTCGCATATAATATTAATGTGAAATCTTTATTTATATATTTATACTTTCCTATTTTTAGAAACTTTAGTAATAAAGTCCTTAGAATGTCAGGTCCTTAGAATGTCAACTAACTTTTTTTTAGAGTTAAAAATAATTATTTTTAGTATCTGAATGGATTTTTATTGTGATATACGTTGGAGACTAGGACTGTAAAACGATTCAAACCGTTCGCATTCGGCTCGTATTCGGCTCGGTCCAAGCTCGATTTAAGCTCGTTTGTGGAATAATCGATACCTAGTTCAACCATAGGCTGTTCGACTCGATCTTGTTCGCAAATAGGTTCGAGCTCGGCTCGGTTTCTCATATTATGATTTTTTCTAGTATATGTTATGCCTTTTTTAATGGATAAAAATACATTTTGTTTTAGCAATTTTACTCTTTTTTTGTTCTTTATATGATGGTAAATTTATGATGTAAAGTGCATAAGTAATTCAATAAAAAAAAGTTTTTAAAACTTGAGAGAAACAATGTGATAGTCTATACAACATGTTCAATAGGAGTTTAGCTCGAGCTCGATTCGATCGACTCTCTATCAAACCGAGTTCAAACACCATTTAGAGCTCGACCTTAAGCTCGGCTCGAATCGAACTCGTTCGATAGTTAAGTTAAACCAAGGTTGAACACTCTTTATTCGAGCTCTTTCGTTCGATTTTCAGCACTATTGGAGACTTAAGTATATATTTTTTTGTCACTTGCACTTTCATGTATCTAGCAACTTGTATTGTGATATACGTTGGAGACTAGTATTTTTTTTAGTCACTTGATTTTCATGGATCTAGCAACTTGTAATTGTAGGTAGATTCATTGTCTGTCCAATAGGTTTTCTGAATATATTATTATTATTATCATTATTAGATATATAATATGTGATGATTTGCTTATTATTTGGCTGCTTTATGTTCACTGCAATTTTTTTTTAAAAATATATGTTAATTTTTAGTTTCCTTGGCAACGATAAAAAATTACATGTCATTGGCCCTAGATATGGTACTGTTGGTAGCTATAGAACACAACTATTGGCAATATCTATTAATCAACTCTAAAACAAAGGTGTCGCATTTAATTTCAAGGAAAATCATTTCAGTGTTTTTTTGTTTGTTTGATTAGCCAAAACATACAAATAAATTTGGGCAAAGGAGACCTACACAATAACTAAAAAAAAATGAAAATTATATCCAATAATTTTAGTAAGTACGGACTCATAAAATCCTTACAAACAGGGTTTGAACAGTAAAGGAAAATAATTATTAACATTTTTAATGTGGGATTTCCAAATTTGAAGTTAAAGACCTACATATAACCCAAACTTTTCACTAATTCGACTATCATTTGACAATGATTTGAATGGATATATACCAATTTCATGCATGTTATAACATGGTAAATATCATCCTTTCTTTTAGGAACAGTCCAAAATATGGAGGAGTTATCAAGAAAAAGAAAAGAAAGAAAAGGTATATAATCGTTATTTATTAAAGAGAGGAAAAATCTTATGTAATGGTTGGACGACAAAAACGTGTCACGACCCGCACCCGGATATACGGGTACGAATACGTAGACGACGCCCAGCCTACGCCGCAGTATCGGCGGTAGAACGCTGTCTAATACCCAATAAATATACACTACGTCTAGAAGGCCTATAACTATAAATATACTCTAGTCACATCACAACAGTTAGGGATGATAAGACAAGAAAGATAACTAAAGCACAAGAACAACTAGAAACTACTAGAATGAATCATAAGACATGAAATAAAGAAGGAAAAATAAGACTAACTAAGGATAACTACCAGGCAACTCACATAGAAGAATAGTGAGATCCACCTCAGCTAGCAACATCATGAAGTCCACTAATGGTATAACAACTCCTAAAATATTATCAACGGTATCCTGTCAGAAAAATGAGCAAGTACAAACACCAACAGCAGTTCCATGTGAATTGACAAATACTATAAGAGACAGTATAATGAAATACAAGACAAAGATATAGGCAACTTGGGAACCATTCGAAAGTCGAGTTACAACCCTTAAACCAAACAAGGACCGGGGTTGTAACCCTTCTTCCGGACAGAACCTAGTCCCATCATCATGGTACAGTATAAAAGGCAGGTAGAGCATATGAGAAATGAGTCATAACATGGTGAAAGTACAGTAAGTAAAGGTGAACTGGAATGTAAGATATGACAACAAATAAATAAAAAGTGATTTGAATTATTAGGGCGAAATGTGATCGGCTGGGAAAACAAGGGAACGGTTATCCACTTGGCTCGACAATCACACGGAACCTCTGACGAGGACCTCCGAAGAGGGTCATGCCGGCCAACCTGGATAACCGGAAGGGGGTATCTGCTACACCCTACGTGAGGTGAGGGTGGCGCCAGCAAAACACGAAAATATCATCACGGAGGCTTTGATCACATAACCCCTAATAATTCCCCTCTATTCCCCCGAATAGTATCACGGATCCGGACATGGCACGTCATGACACAGGATTCAAAGCAGGTGATCAGCCCACTCCCAAGTCCATGTCTATACAAGTACAGGAAACACGAAAATATCTCATACCCATATACCAAGAAAGTCCAGGAATAACATCTCATGCCAGGATCCGACGTATACTAGTCCGTGAACTGTCGTGTCGGGAATCAAGTAAGACACTACAACTGAATCGGATATAGTAGATATCAAGACAATGAAAACTATCAGTGAATGTACTCGCCTGCGGTCCTGAGCTGTCAAATGGGGTCGATGCTCAGAGGGATGCCACAGACCTAAAGATAAGATATATATAAACTAATTAGGGTTCAACAGTGTTAGGCTTGATTCTATAGTATAAGCTACGCAATCTAGGTCAGACTCAGTCAACGAAGTCAACTAGGTCACACTGAGTCACACTAGGTCAAACTAGGTCACAAGAAGTCAAACCAAGTCAAACTAGGTTAAACTGGGTCAATGGTTGACTTACAGTTGACTTTTGGTCAACTGGTCAACTATGGTCAACTCTAGGTTAAAACTAGTCTAAACTAGGTCAAATGTTGACTCTACTTCGACGTTCAGTCAAAGCAGTCAACCATGGTCAAACAGGGTCAAGGCTAGTCTCTATAAACATCTACAGGGTCAATCCATTCAATTTCAGTGATTGTGAAATCACCGGAATCGATGGAACTCAAAATACCACAAAGGAGAAGGATTATAATAATAGGGTGAAAACCTACAGATGTTGTCGAATGATAAAATAAATATCACCAACGTGTCCAGAATGGTCAAATCAGCTAGGATAGCCTGTCCAAAAGTCTAATTTGGACACAGGGGCAAAAACGGTAATTTTGGGCCAAAGTGATGTCCGCCGTTGGACACACTTTGCACCGAAAAGCGTGTCGGGATAAAAGTCTACAAAATCTAACAAATTATATGTCTACGAATCCAGAATGATGATACGAACCCAACGGTATATCCGGAATAGGATTCCGATGTCCCGATCACAAAATGGTCCGTTGACGCGGACATTTGGAATCCGGTTTGCACGGAAATGCGTGCCGGAGCAAATGTCTTCAAAACTCAGCAAATTATATGTCAACGAGTCCAGAATGACGATACGAACTCAACGGTATATCCGGAATAGGATTCCGATGTTCCGATCACAAAATGGTCCGTTGACGCGGACATTTGGAATCCGGTTTGCACGGAAATGCATGCCGGAGCAAATGTCTTCAAAACTCAGCAAATTATATGTCAACGAGTCCAGAATGACGATACGAACTCAACGGTATATCCGGAATTGGATTCCGATGAGCCGAACTCAAAATGACACGCTGACCCGGATATTAGTATCCAACTTGCACCGAAATGCGTGTCGGAACCAATGTCCACTAAAACCTAGCAAATTATATGTCAACGAGTCCAGAATGACGATACGAACTCATCGGTATATTCGGAGTAGGATTTCGATGAGCCGAACTCAAATGACCCGTTGACCCAGAAAGTGGGACCCGCTTTGCACCGAAATACGTGCCAGGGCCCACGTTCTCCAAATCAAGCAACTTTATATGAAAACATGCCAGAACGACGCCACGAGTCTACTAGTGGTGTCAGAAATTGAATCCGGAGTCCCGGGTTCAAAAATGGAATTAAACAAGTGCAACACTAAGAATTCGAACGGCCAACTTTGGCGTCGAATTCGACCGACCTAACAAGCTCAAACTGAAATGAAATCTAAAGGGGGCAGGAAGAGGGTTATACCAGTTGTGCACCGGAACTGGTAGCACGCAAAACGGAGCTGCGGTGGAGGAGATACAAGCTGACAAAGTTGTCCCCACGAAACTGTCCAAATTTAATACAATTTAAACGGTCAACTTGGTGGCCGGTTTTGATGTATCAAACGACGAAATTAACGGTTCAAACTTGACAGAGGTGAAGAGGGATATACCGAGATTGAGACGGAGCAAGGAGTTCACCGATCCAACGGTCGGATCTCCCGAAAAACGTGCGTGAAGTTGCTGTCCAAAATGTACCGCGCGCGTCGACGGAATCCCGGGAAAAAATGCGCGAATCGCCTCGACGGCGCGTCCCGGAGGACGGTGGCCGCCTTGGGGTGGTACGCAGGGGTGCTCCCAGCCTGGGGCCACGCAGGGGGGTGCCACGGCCGGCCTGGCCGGCGGCGGCGGCGGGCTGCCGCTGCTGCAGCGAACTGCTGCTGCCAACTGCTGCTGGTGCTGCGTTGCGGCGCTGCTGGCGCAGGCACACGCGCGCGCGCGCGGCGGCGCTGGCCTGGCACGGCGGCGGCGCGGTTGAGGGGGTGGCCGGAGCTTGGAGGTGGCGGAGGAGAAGGGGAGGAGTAGGAGAAGAAGATGTTGATGATGGTGGTGATGGTGTGGTGTTAATGGTGGTGATGGTGAAAAAATGAAGAAGAAGAAGAACATGAAGAAAGAGAAGAAGAGGAGAATGTGAAGAAGAAGAAAAGAATGGGGGGGGGCTGCTCTCGGCTGGTGAGAGGGGAGAGAGAAAGAGAGATAGTGATGGGGTGATAGTGATGGGGTGAGGTGAGAGAGAGAGAAAAAGTTATATGAATGTTTGTATATAATATGTAGGAAGAGAGAGAGAATGAGAGATAGATATTTAGAGAGAGTGAGGAATAGAGAGAGAAAATATCAAGAGAGAAAGAGAAAGGGGGGCTAGTCCTGTCGGCTGTGAGAGAGAGGGGGTGAGGTGGTGTGGTGTGTGTTTGATTATGGGAGAGAGAAAGAATGTATATATATTATATATATGTGTGTATATATATACAAGAGAGAGAGATAGAGAGATTAAGAAGATATTTAGAGAGAGATGAGAGAGGGGGTGTAGGTCGGTTACACATAGGGGGAGTTAGGAGAGAGAGTGAGGAAGGATGAGAGATAGAGAGAGTTATCCATATATATATATATATATATATATATATATATATATATATATATATATATGAAATGGAGAGAGAAATAGATATCTATACATAAAGAGGGATATTTTAAATAGGAAAAAATACAGACACATCGGTGGGACGTATGGGCAATCATGGTAGGGTCCATGCCAAACTGGGTCGGACGTTGGGCCAAGTTTGGACAAAGTCGAAGCCAAGATTTAATTAATTTATAAATTAAACCAATTAATTCATGGATGAATTGGGGACACAAGAGAGATCAATTTGATAGCGCTCAAGTGGCACGTGCATAGTAGGCTCAAAACAGGCCAGGGCCATATATTGGGTCGACTGGATTGGACCGATGTCGGGCCCGGAAATTAAGTTGGAAATTAAATCACAAATTACGGCAGACGATAAATTGGTCTAAATTGACCCGAAGTTGCGCGGATCAAATGGAGCACAAGGGAACAAGTTCGAGTGGGACACAAAATATCAATATGAAGATAATCTCGTCTACTACAAACTCCAAGAAGGAAATTTCTAGAGACTGGCATCCCTGATGCTCTAGAATTTCAAGTCACGGTAAAGAGCATTAAATCAAAATTAATCAATTCGAAATTAATTATATAGAAATGAATTATTGAAAATAATTCATTAGAAAATTCGAAAAATAATTCGGGAAATTCAGGGGGCTTACATCCTACCCACCTTATAGAAATTTCGTCCTCGAAATTAAGGTTGTAGTAGGGGTAAAACAAGATAGAAAGTTTTTAGGCAAAAACTTAGGCACGATCATAGAATGACAAGTTTGCACGATTAAGATAATCAATTCACAATTATTCAGGCACGATGAAAAATTTCCGCACGATAGAATCAAAATAGAAACAGAATCATATAGGCACGATTATAGATAAGTTAAGTCATCTAGGCACGACTAATCACAAGGAATTTGGATGTAATCAGGAAATGAAATCAAGGTCGAAAAAGTTTAGGCACGAGTGTCCAAAATCCAAACATGATCAAAATCGAAAGTCAATGCACGAGGGTTAATAGCATTGAAATCCAACCACGATAAAGAAATTTGTTTCAACATGATCTAAGTTGATCAACTTTCGAGTAATTCGAAATTTGGACAAGATGGAGAATAAGATCAACGAAGGCTGGGCACGAGAATCCAAGGATGAAAATACAAGTCACAAAGGAATTTGAAGTCATCTAGAGTCTAGTCAGCAACCAAGACTCTTGGCACGATAAACAAGACGACTAAAATTGATTGGTCATGGACAGAAAGGAATCAAAATCATAACAGTATCGAAATTTAAGAAACAATTGAGATATAAAAATTTCAAAAATTTCAGAATTTTTAAGTGTAGATAACAGATGTAGATATGAGATAGTTGATTTGTGTAATCAAGACATAGCTAAACAATACGAAGGAAATGACGGTAAGATGAAAAAAAATCATCATGCGATGAGAGAGAAAATAATGATAAACAAGAAATAATGGTAGGAATTATCTTGCTCAATTGGTAAAAGAAGTGAATCAACTTAAGATATGACCTGATAACCATACACGTCTATCCAAAATAATGTTGCCAGAATTTACGCCGCGTCAGTAAACATAGCTGCAATAAACGATAGAGTCCATAACTAAGGTATACACCCTATAATCATGTCATCTAGATTCCTTACCACGCCAACCGGTATGGCTGCAAGAGAATCTAAATTCCATAACTAGGATAGTATATCCAAAATCAGGCTCCATGTCCCTGTCAGGCTAGCTAATATGACTGCGATAAATTCCAACTCCATAAGTAAAGTAGACATTTATCGTTCCCATCGTCTCCATCAAATATGTTTATCAGAATATCTTAACTCAATCCAGAGAAACTTATCTTCAAACAGAATTAAAATCGAAGTCAACAACGAACATCAAGAATTCAAAATTTTCAACAACGGATCAAGGATAAGTAGATGAAAACTAGCAGAAACAGATCCCGAGGTAGAGTTTAGAATAAAATTCTCAGGAGATGACCAAGGGTACTATCTAGGTCAAGATAAAAGGAAATCATTGGAATATAATCTAAAACAATCTCAACCTGATATGAGATTGGCGAATCATATTCTCGTCTCAACCTAGAAGATATATAAGTTCAACTTATACCTTTCCTCTGGGGTCCACAAACTCATTCCAAGAAAGAATGAAGTTGATAACGGACAAATATTTCAGAAATCAGGACGGACAGAACAAATGGAAAAAGTTTCGAAAAGTTCGAAATAAGATTCCCAGGGGTCATCCCTGGAATCTACCAAGAGTTCCTAATATGTGACTGAGTACCAATTTCCTAAAATATTCCATGACTCAACCTTAATCCTAGGGCAGGCTCGCAGTAGTACAGAAAAGCTCAAGTACTACCACGACTTCGCATTAATTGCAAAGACTGACCTGCATGGGCCACCACTAAAAACGTGTCACGACCCGCACCCGGATATACGGGTACGAATACGTAGACGACGCCCAGCCTACGCCGCAGTATCGGCGATAGAACGCTGTCTAGTACCCAATAAATATACACTACGTCTAGAAGGCCTATAACTATAAATATACTCTAGTCACATCACAACAGTTAGGATGATAAGACAAGAAAGATAACTAAAGCACAAGAACAACTAGAAACTACTAGAATGAATCATAAGACATGAAATAAAGAAGGAAAAAAAGACTAACTAAGGATACTACCAGGCAACTCACATAGAAGAATAGTGAGATCCACCTCAGCTAGCAACATCATGAAGTCCACTAATGGTATAACAACTCCTAAATATTATCAACGGTATCCTGTCAGGAAAATAAGCAAGTACAAACACCAACAGCAGTTCCATGTGAATTGACAAATACTATAAGAGACAGTATAATGAAATACAAGACAAAGATATAGGCAACTTGGGAACCATTCGAAAGCCGAGTTACAACCCTTAAACCAAACAAGGACCGGGGTTGTAACCCTTCTTCCGGACAGAACCTAGTCCCATCATCATGGTACAGTATAAAAGGCAGGTAGAGCATATGAGAAATGAGTCATAACATGGTGAAAGTACAGTAAGTAAAGGTGAACTGGAATGTAAGATATGACAACAAATAAATAAAAAATGATTTGAATTATTAGGGCAAAATGTGATCGGCTGGGAAAACAAGGAAACGGTTATCCACTTGGCTCGACAATCACACGGAACCTCTGACGAGGGCCTCCGAAGAGGGTCATGCCGGCCAACCTGGATAACCGGAAGGGGGTATCTGCTACACCCTACGTGAGGTGAGGGTGGCGCCAGCAAAACACGGAAATATCATCACGGAGGCTTTGATCACATAACCCCTAATAATTCCCCTCTATTCCCCCGAATAGTATCACGGATCCGGACATGGCACGTCATGACACAGGATTCAAAGCAGGTGATCAGCCCACTCCCAAGTCCATGTCTATACAAGTACAGGAAACACGAAAATATCTCATACCCATATACCAAGAAAGTCCAGGAATAACATCTCATGCCAGGATCCGACGTATACTAGTCCGTGAACTGTCGTGTCGGGAATCAAGTAAGACACTACAACTGAATCGGATATAGTAGATATCAAGACAATGAAAACTATCAGTGAATGTACTCGCCTGCGGTCCTGAGCTATCAAATGGGGTCGATGCTCAGAGGGATGCCACAGACCTAAAGATAAGATATATATAAACTAATTAGGGTTCAACAGTGTTAGGCTTGATTCTATAGTATAAGCTACGCAATCTAGGTCAGACTCAGTCAACGAAGTCAACTAGGTCACACTGAGTCACACTAGGTCAAACTAGGTCACAAGAAGTCAAACCAAGTCAAACTAGGTTAAACTGGGTCAATGGTTGACTTACAGTTGACTTTTGGTCAACTGGTCAACTATGGTCAACTCTAGGTTAAAACTAGTCTAAACTAGGTCAAATGTTGACTCTACTTCGACGTTCAGTCAAAGCAGTCAACCATGGTCAAACAGGGTCAAGGCTAGTCTCTATAAACATCTACAAGGTCAACCCATTCAATTTCAGTGATTGTGAAATCACCGGAATCGATGGAACTCAAAATACCACAAAGGAGAAGGATTATAATAATAGGGTAAAAACCTACAGATGTTGTCGAATGATAAAATAAATATCACCAACGTGTCCAGAATGGTCAAATCAGCTAGGATAGCCTGTCCAAAAGTCTAATTTGGACACATGGGCAAAAACGGTAATTTCGGGCCAAAGTGATGTCCGCCGTTGGACACACTTTGCACCGAAAAGCGTGTCGGAATAAAAATCTACAAAAACTAACAAATTATATGTCTACGAATCCAGAATGATGATACGAACCCAACGGTATATCCGGAATAGGATTCCGATGTCCCGATCACAAAATGGTCCGTTGACGCGGACATTTGGAATCCGGTTTACACGGAAATGCGTGCTGGAGCAAATGTCTTCAAAACTCAGCAAATTATATGTCAACGAGTCCAGAATGACGATACGAACTCAACGGTATATCCGGAATAGGATTCCGATGTCCCGATCACAAAATGGTCCGTTGACGCGGACATTTGGAATCCGGTTTGCACGGAAATGCGTGCCGGAGCAAATGTCTTCAAAACTCAGCAAATTATATGTCAACGAGTTCAGAATGACGATACGAATTCAACGGTATATCCGGAATTGGATTCCGATGAGCCGAACTCAAAATGACACGCTGACCCGGATATTGGTATCCAACTTGCACCGAAATACGTGTCAAAACCAATGTCCACTAAAAGCTAGCAAATTATATGTCAACGAGTCCAGAATGACGATACGAACTCATCGGTATATCCGGAGTAGGATTCCGATGAGCCGAACTCAAAATGACCCGTTGACCCAGAAAGTGGGACCCGCTTTGCACCGAAATGCGTGCCAGGGCCCACGTTCTCCAAAGCAAGCAAACTTTATATGAAAACATGCCAGAACGGCGCCACGAGTCTACTGGTGGTGTCAGAAATTGAATCCGGAGTCCCGGGTTCAAAAATGGAATTAAACAAGTGCAACACTAAGAATTCGAACGGCCAACTTTGGCGTCGAATTCGACCGACCTAACAAGCTCAAACTGAAATGAAATCTAAAGGGGGCAGGAAGAGGGTTATACCAGTTGTGCACCGAAACTGGTAGTGCGCAAAACGGAGCTGCGGTGGAGGAGATACATGCTGACGAAGTTGTCCCCACGAAACTGTCCAAATTTAATACAATTTAAACGGTCAACTTGGTGGCCGGTTTTGATGTATCAAACGACGAAATTAACGGTTCAAACTTGACAGAGGTGAAGAGGGATATACCGAGATTGAGACGGAGCAAGGAGTTTGCCGATCCAACGGTCGGATCTCCCAAAAAACGTGCGTAAAGTTGCTGTCCAAAATGTACCGCGCGCGTCGACGGAATCCCGGGAAAAATGCGCGAATCGCCTCGACGGCGCGTCCCGGAGGACGGTGGCCGCCTTGGGGTGGTACGCAGGGGTGCTCCCAGCCTGGGGCCACGCAGGGGGGTGCCATGGCCGGCCTGGCCGGCGGCGGCGGCCGGCTGCCGCTGCTGCAGCGAACTGCTGCTGCCAGCTGCTGCTGGTGCTGCGTTGCGGCGCTGCTGGCGCAGGCACACGCGCGGCGGCGCTGGCCTGGCACGACGGCGGCGCGGTTGAGGGGGTGGCCGGAGCTTGGAGGTGGCGGAAGAGAAGGGGAGGAGTAGGAGAAGAAGATGTTGATGATGGTGGTGATGGTGTGGTGTTAATGGTGGTGATGGTGAAAAAATGAAGAAGAAGAAGAACATGAAGAAAGAGAAGAAGAGGAGAATGTAAAGAAGAAGAAAAGAATGGGGGGGCTACTCTCGGCTGGTGAGAGGGAAGAGAGAAAGAGAGATGGTGATGGGGTGATAGTGATGGGGTGAGGTGAGAGAGAGAGAAAAAGTTATATGAATGTTTGTATATAATATGTAGGAAGAGAGAGAGAATGAGAGATAGATATTTAGAGAGAGTGAGGAATAGAGAGAGAAAATATCAAGAGAGAAAGAGAAAAGGGGGGGGGAGGGGCTAGTCCTGTCGGCTGTGAGAGAGAGGGGGTGAGGTGGTGTGGTGTGTGTTTGATTATGGGAGAGAGAAAGAATGTATATATATTATATATATGTGTGTATATATATACAAGAGAGAGAGAGAGAGAGAGATTAAGAAGATATTTAGAGAGAGATGAGAGAGGGGGTGTAGGTCGGTTACACATAGGGGGAGTTAGAAGAGAGAGTGAGGAAGGATGAGAGATAGAGAGAGTTATCCATATATATATATATATATATATATATATATATATATATATATATATATATATATATATATATATATATATATATATATATATATATATGTGAAATGGAGAGAGAAATAGATATCTATACATAAAGAGGGATATTTTAAATAGGAAAAAATACAGACACATCGGTGGGACGTATGGGCAATCATGGTAGGGTCCATGCCAAACTGGGTCGGACGTTGGGCCAAGTTTGGACAAAGTCGAAGCCAAGATTTAATTAATTTATAAATTAAACCAATTAATTCATGGATGAATTGGGGACACAAGAGAGATCAATTTGATAGCGCGCAAGTGGCACGTGCATAGTAGGCTCAAAACAGGCCAGGGCCATATATTGGGTCGACTGGATTGGACCAATGTCGGGCCCGGAAATTAAGTTGTAAATTAAATCACAAATTACGGCAGACGATAAATTGGTCTAAATTGACCCGAAGTTGCGCGGATCAAATGGAGCACAAGGGAACAAGTTCGAGTGGGACACAAAATATCAATATGAAGATAATCTCGTCTACTACAAACTCCAAGAAGGAAATTTCTAGAGACTGGCATCCCTGATGCTCTAGAATTTCAAGTCACGGTAAAGAGCATTAAATCAAAATTAATCAATTCGAAATTTATTATATAGAAATGAATTATTGAAAATAATTCATTAGAAAATTCGAAAAATAATTCGGGAAATTCAGGGGGCTTACAAATACAATAATAGCTACTTATTGGAAATAAGTCCAATAAGTCTCACTAAATCCATAGCTACTTATTGGAAAGAATAATAAGCTTCTGACATGTCTATTTATTCCGAATTCTCTCAGAAACAATGCAAGTCAAAGATTTTTTGTTCTACATGATTGATATTCTTTCTCGCAGACCCAACGATGAATTCGTGTATGTTACTTGATGACGGAGAAGTGCAATTCTTGACCATGTGTCCGAATTCTTTACAGTAATTACATTGAACATTGGATAAGTCAAGAGGAGGATATGTGAAATTCACCTTCCGAAAATTAGCAGTAGGCCGAGTTGGGGCAACAAAGTTTGAAGGGTCTATATGTGGCATAAGACTTTTACGAGTCTCCTCAGAGATTAATTCAGATAATGTAGCATCTATCGTAGGAAGTAGTGTTCGATGAAGAATAGATGCTCTACTAGTTTTAAATTCATCACGAAGAGCCATCAAGAACTGAACTAATCTGTTTCTTCACGAAATTTGAACCAAATAGCAACATCAGATGTCCATTTGGGTTCCATAAGGGCTAATTGATCCCAAATAATAGACATTTCAGAATAAAAATCCGAGACAGATTGTTGCTTTTGTTGTTTTAAAGAAAGTATATCCTGTTCCAACTTATATTTTTGAGCAAAATTGGTATGAATATACCTATGTGCTAAAAAATTCCAAGCATCTTTTGCATTTTCAAATCGAGCAAGTTGCATACTAAATGAAGGTGCAACGGAATTCGCAATCCATGTAAGAATTTTGTTGTTGTTGATTTTTCAATCAACAAACTTAGCATCTTTTCCGTAGGACATAGTTCATCACCATTAACATATTTTCATAAACCTTTTCCTTTTAAAAAACTTCTCGTAATAATGACCAATGACTATAATTACTACCCTCGAGTTTAACAGAAATAGGTTGGGTTGGCACATGTTCGGATGTCATTTTTTTTTGTTTCACCTGAAGGTAAAAAAAAAAAAGAGAGCAGAATTTAAGAGAAAAGAAAATGACAATTAAACAAAAATTGTCTTAGGACTTTAAAAATGTGCCAAGTGAGTGCCAGGGTGCAACAAAAAATGACAATTGGTTGGCACGTGTTCAGTCAGGAGTTCTCTGGTCTGGTGTCTTCTTCTTGAAAGAGAAAGTATAGTCAAGACTATATACTCTAGAAAAAAAAAGAAGTCGATATACTATATAGTCTAGAAAAAAATCTATACTATATAGTCTAGAAAAAGTGATGTGATAGGAGTGTACGTGTCTGTGTGTAGCAGAGAGTTGTCTTTGTCTGTAGGTGATCTTTCGGAAGAGAAAGGGGGAAAAAAAATCTATATCATACTTTCTCCATTCTTCTTCCTCATCTTTCCAACAAGAAATAGAAAAACAAGACTTTCAGAGGATCAGATTCGGGAAAAAGCAAACCGGTGGTGGATCTGAGACTAGGAGAGGAGATCTGGCGGCGACAGGGATGGTCCAGCCGACCGTAGCTCGAAGGAGGGAGGATAGGCCTCGCAGCGAAGACGTCGACAGATCAGTTAGAGCCAAGCTCCGATACCATGTTATAAATAGAGAAATAGAATAATTTTCTGTATATTTATTCATTGGAGGAAAAATTTAAATTTATAGAGATTACAAAGAAATCAAATATAGAATGTACAACGATAATATTCTATAGAAAGGAAAATACAAGAATAATATTCTAAAGAAGGAAATAAAATTATGTCATGAATAGCTGTCTCTTAACACTCGTACATATCAAATGAAGCCGACTTGCCACCCGAAGGGACACAACATTTCACAAAGAAATAGCAGTCACTTATTTCAGTTTTTAGGACTAGAGGGCGGCAGAGCGAATCTGATGTGATGGCCCAGTTGCCTCTCTCCCTCTCCTAGATTTGTGAGCGATAAGGGTCGGGAGTATATCACCTGTCTATATTACTCTGTTTCATGTTCTGTTCCATCATATTTGCTTGTTTTTATTTCTTTTTGAAATCGATAGGGCCTACATGTCATAGGAATGTGATGGAACATGAGACAAAGTAGTAAAGACAGCTGATCTGCACCCATAAGGGCCATGCTAATCCTTGGGATGATGCGTTTGTGCTTTCTTCGGTAAATTAAGGCTTAATTGTACTTTGCTATCCTCAACTATTACCATTTTTCAACTTTGTACCCTAAACTATTTTTTGTAACAATTTGGTACCCAGATGTTATTTTGGACTAAAATGCCCCTACCCCTACCCCTAACCCTCCCCCCTGCACGCTCCGGCCGCCCCCCCCTGCTAGCTCCGCCCCCCCCCCCTCCCCCCCCGCCCCCCACCCCCCCCACCCCCCCTGCTCACTCCGGCCGCCCGCCCGCCCCTGCCTCTGCCCTAGGCCGCGGCAGCACGGGAGGAGGGGGGCTGGGGAGGGAGGGCGGGGCGGGAGGCGGGGCAGGGGGTGGCCGAAGGTAGCAGGGGGGGGGGGTGGGGGGCGGGAGGGGCGAAGCTAGCAGGGGGGGGGGTGGGGCGGCCAGAGCTAGCAGGGGGGGTGGCCGGAGTGGGGAAGGGGGTGGAGGGAAGGAAGAGGGAAGGGCATTTTCGGAATTTTTGAAAAAATAGGTATCAAGTTGAAAAAAAATAATAGTTGAGGTACCAATTTGTTACGAAAAAAAGTTTATGGTATCAAGTTGAAAAGGCGGAATAGTTGAGGGTAGCAAAGTACAATTAAGCCGTAAATTAAAGACGAACCTAAAAGGACCTACGTTCAGGACTATGAGCTTGTTGACGAGGAACTTCCATCTTCATCATTCATGAAATGATGTAGGATTGTGGATGAATCGGTAGGGAGGAGGGCCCGTGTAACAAAAATTTGTCCACGAAGTCTCAAACTTTTCTATCATTGTTATAAATATGGATAATTCACATAATTAGTTGGCCTACATAACCTATGTCTCTTGTTATCCATAACCTATGACTTATGGTTATCCATAACCTATGCCTTTTGGCATTTTTCTTTTAATTATCATCATGATGTTAACCTCCATTGTAAGCCTATATAAAGGGCTCTTCTCAAGATGATTGGGACATGTGAATGAAGAAATAATTTCCTCCATCTCCTTCTCTTTGTTTTACAATACGTTATCAGCACGATCCTCTAGGAAATAGAAGAAGGGAGAAATAGTTCTCTTAAGAAAAGAAATGTATTGAAAAGGTATGTCTAATTTTATATACTTAGATACATGCATGTTTTAGTAAAATTAAATACACGTTTGATTTATCTGTTTATAGATCGATTAAAACGTAAGTTTTCTAGATCTATTTTTCTTTTAGTTTTAAATCTAAATACGTATTGAACTTGTTCACAATTTCATTCAAAATAGAAAATTTATGATAATCTATTTAAGATTATGTATAAATTTTATTTCTATATGTTTTCTATGAACTATGAAATTAATCTAGAATATCTTTAAAAAAAAAAAAAATCACTTATTTGGAGTTAGTTAATTTCATTAAATTAGTTCATGTGAATTGGTTATTTCTATTATTTTATTTATTTGAATTCTATAGTGTACTACTTCACATTGTCGTATATGTGAATCGAATTATATTAAAAAAAAAAAAAACCCAAAATAAATTATTATATAATGATCACATTGTTGTATATGTGATACACATGAGATAATATTCTTTGATAGCAATATAATATTTTTTAGTAGCATTTTGTCACATTGTTGTATATGTGATACACGTAAGACATAATATTATTTGATAACGTTTTATCACATTGTTGTATATGTGATACTTCTTTGATAGCGTTCTACCACATTGTTGTATATGTGATATACATGAGGTGTGGCACATGGGTGCCATGTGGGTTCATGTGGGAGTATTTTTCATGTGTTTCATCACATTGTGGCATATGTGAAGTTTTGTAACCTTTAAAGCGCTTATCAATTTTATTATTGATTAACATCTAATATAATTATTTTATGTCATGTAGATGTCGAATTTTGTAAAGTTTGAATTCAAAGCTCTTGATATGAGCAGAAATAATTATTTATCATGACAATGGATGCAAAGTTGTAATTGCAGTCCAACAAGCTTGATGGTACTATTAAGAAGAAAAATAAAGAAATTTCTAAAGCCAAGGTCAAGACTTTGATTTGATTTTTCTACGACATCATATCCATGATGGTTTAAAGACAGGATATTTCTAAAGGAAGGATGATCCATTGAATTTGTGGACATCTCTAAATGATAGATTTGACCACCAAAGGATGGTAATCCTTATGACTGCTCAAACTGAATGGTTGAATTTAAGATACCATGACTGTAAAAATGTTAAATAATATAATTGTGCTCTGTTTATTATTGTTTTCCGCCTTAGATTGTACGGAGAAAAAGTAGCAGAGCTTCAAATGATTGAGAAGATCCTCTTCATTTTTCATGCAAGCAATGTGCTTTTGTAGCAATAATATTGTAAAAAAAAAAAATCATAAATTACTCTGAACCGGTGACTATCTCAGTGTAGTAAAGGCAAATAGTAACGTGCTCATAAAAACCACAACTCTAGACCAACTGGGTCAATGAAAATTCCTGAGGCAAATGCTAATTTTGGAATTAGCAGAGGTCGTGGTGGAGGACGTGGAAGAGGGAATAAAAAAAAAAAAATTTGGAAGATATGTCATGGTTACTTTACAAAGGTTGAAACAATGGTTCATAAAAAAAAAATAAACAAATAAGAATTGTTTTGATCCTATTTTTGAGGATCAAAATGGAAAAGTTACAAATGAACAGTTTGAGGAGATGCTTGAAAATTTACCTTCCATTGAATGAGCACTCAGTCAGTTTATGTTTATTTCAACTACTTATAAACTATTTAAATTTGATGTCATGTTCTATTTTTTGTTTCAATCATGGAATGTCTAGGCCATGAGAGTTTTGTTTTATTGAAAAAAATATATATATATTATAAATTTGGAGTTACATTTCTATAATATGATATTATCATTTGAAATGCTTAATTTTTCTTATTGTACTTATGCTAGCTAAAATATATAAGTTCATAATATCTTTATTTTGCTTCATGGAGAAGTAATGCTTGTCGTAAATATGACAAAGATAGACATTGATTTAAGCAATGCCGAGCTACTCAACAAGAGATTAAGAGATTCAAAGAATCCAAGAAAAATGACTTAGATATGTGTTTGGTAGATAGTGCTACAACACATATGATTTTGAAGAATCAAAAGTCTTTGCCAAAGTTGGTATTTGACATGCATAAAGTGCCAACAATAGCTTGGCCAGCCATATAATTGAGGGCTTTGGAAGAGCACACATCATGTTACTCAAACTTATTTGCAGAATGTGTTCAAGTAGTTCCGTAAAGGAATTTGTTAAGTTTCAAGGATATACACAAAATGGGTACCATATTGAAACTCGAAATGATAAGAACAAAGAGTCATTATGTAGCACATCTAATGTTGGGAGCAAAAGGCTCACATTAGAAGAGTTATCTTGTTTTTCGGTGGGTTTGTATTTCACCACCATTAACATAATTGAATCTAATATGAATATGGCAAAATATAAAGCCAATGATCATGTCTTATATAACATTTGGCATGACCCTTTGGGTCATCCGGGACATACTATGTATCATTGATAATCTTTGTGGATATTTATTGAAAATTACGATATTGGCTTATTGAAGAATCAACTATATATTCCTTGTTTACAAGGAAGGATTATAACTAGACCATCTTTTCTAAAAGTTAAGAATGAGTTTTCTACTTTCTTGTAAAGAACATAAAGAGACATTTGTGGTCATATTCACCCTGCTAGTGGTTCTTTTTAAGATATTTTATGGTACTCATAGATGCATCTATTAAGTGGTCATATGTTTGTCTATTGTCTACTAGAAATCTCGTATTTTCTCGTCTTTTAGCCCAAATTATTAAACTTAGATCTCAGTTTTCTAATCACTCGACTATATTAATTAGTCTTGATAATGTCGCATTATTCATCTCAAAAGTTTTTGATAATTATTGTACATCATTAGTAACTGAGATAGAGCATCATGTTCTCCAGTGCACACACAAAATGGGTTAGCTGAGTCATTTATTAAACATCTTCAACTTATAGCTAGACCTCTACTAGTGCAATCTAGTTTAAAAATTGTGGCTTGAGACATGATATTTTACATGTTGCATCTTTAGTTAAATTTAGACTCATTGCCTACCATATTATTTTATATATATACAACTTGTTAGTTAAACAACCAAACATTTCATATTTGAGAAAGTTTGGATATACAGTATATGTTCCAGTTCCATCTTCCAAAAGAACTAAGATGGGTCCCCAATGATGTTTGAAAAATATACATTAGTTTTGAGTTTTCTTCCATAATAAGGTATTTAAAAATCAATGACTGGTGATGTCTTTACTACAAGATTTGATGATAGCCAATTTGATGATAGAGTCTTCCCGCCGTTAGGGGGAGGTATAAGCAACAAATTGTTCATATAGAACAAACTATTGCTAATTAACGGCGTGAATTGACATGGTATACGCCTACTCTATCGATCTCATTAAGTTCCAAGAACTCCAAATGTGATTATGAGATAAGAAGAATGATATATTTGCAAGAAATTGCAAATTAATTACCTGATGCATTTAATGATGCCGTAAAGGTAACTATATCATATGTGCCAGCCATAATCATTGTTCCAATTGGACAAAATTCAAACAAGGCGGCAAATGAATCTACTACTACACGTCAAAAGCGTGGTAGACCTATAGGTTCCAAGGATAGTGCTCCTAGAAAGAGGAGAGTAAATGAAACATCTTGTCCTGATAAAAGCCCAATAGTGGCTGGAGCTCCGAAAACAAATACTGAATATGTGCATGTTTCCAAATTCACTGAAATGCCTCTGGATGCCTCTAGAGAGGCACAGGTACCTGAAAATGAAGAGATCTCGATATTCCATGCATGTTCAGGTGAATTATGGAATAGAAAAGCACTTGTCATCGATGACATATTTAACTATGCAGTAGCTACTGAAATATCAAAGGACAATGATGATTGTGAAAATGAACCACGTAGTATAAATAAATGTCGACAAATAAAAGATTGGCCAATCTGGAAAGATGTTATTCAAGCATAATTAAATCTTTAGAAAAACGTGGTATATTTGGACCTATAGTGGAAACGCCAAAGGGCATAAACCATGTTGGTTTTAAATAGGTGTTTCGTGAGAAAATAAAATGAGAGAAACGTAGTTGAAATATACAAAGCCCAACTTGTAGCACAGGGTTTCTCTCAAAGACCTGGAATTGACTACGTTGAGACATGCTCTCAAGTTACGGATGTCATTTTTAGATATCTAATTAGTCTCGCAGTTTCTAAAAATCTTGATATAAGATTTATGGATGTTATAACTGCATATTTATACGGAGACTTAGATACTGACATCTATATAAAAAAATTCCAGAAGGATTTACAATGCCAAAGACTAAGTCTAAGGGCATGTGTTCAAATTAGATGAGCATTATATGAATTAAAATAATCTACAAGAATGTGGTATAATCGTCTTATCATATATTTGACCAAGGAATGATACAAAATAGTCAAATTTACCCATGTGTCTTCATTAAGAAATTTAGAAATAAATTCTCAATAGTAGCAGTATATATTGATGATATAAAACCTGATCAGGTCTCCTACAGAATTGGAGAAAACTGCAAACTATTTGAAGAATGAGTTTGAAATAAAGACTTGAAAAAAAAGTCAAAGCTTGGTCTCGGTCTGCAAATAGATCGAAGTTCCTGTGGGATATTAGTGCATCTCATTTCCGATATATTGAAAGAATTTTGATCTGATTCATAATGGAAAAAGTACATCTACTAAGTAGACCGATGGTTGTACGCAGGTTGGATTTGGATAAATGTACATTACGACCAAAAGAGAAGATGAAAAAGTTCTTGTTCCAGAAATGTCGTATTTAAGTGCTATTGGAGCACTACTATATCTAGCCATTGCACAAGACCAGATATTGCATTTTATGTTAATTTATTATCGAGATATAGTTCTGCACCTCCACTTACATATTGAATATAGTTAAACACATATTGAGATATTTTTGTGGAACAACTAGCATAAGATTATTTTATTATATGATTCTACTAACGATTCTTGTCTAGATGGTTGTGCAGACTCAAACATATTTATGACCTTCATAAGGGTTGCTCCAAATAGGTTATGTGTTTATTAATAACCATGCAGCTATATATTGGCGATCAACAAAACAAGATGAGCCTACAATAATATTCAAAGACAATGCGACTTGCATTACGCATGTTCGAAAAGGATTCATCAAAGGAGATCGAATAAACACCTTCCTCCAAAAGTATTTTATGCATATGCTCAAAGGACAAAAGTGATCGAAGTCAAGCAAATCCATTATATCGAGGGGGAGTATGATTCATGAAGAATATTTTGAGTTTTGCACGTTGTACTCTTTTTCCTTGACTAAGATTTTTTCCCACTGGGTTTTTCTTAGTAAGGTTTTAACGAGGCAACAAATGTGCATACACCACCAATTAATTAATGGTGAATATCCAAGGGGGAGTGTTATAAATATGGATAATTCACATAATTAGTTGGCCTACATAACCTATGTCTCTTGTTATCCATAACCTATGACTTATGGTTATCCATAACCTATGCCTTTTGGCATTTTTCTTTTAATTATCATCATGATGTTAACCTCCATTGTAAGCCTATATAAAGGGCTCTTCTCAAGATGATTGGGACATGTGAATGAAGAAATAATTTCCTCCATCTCCTTCTCTTTGTTTTACAATAATCATATAGTAATAAGCATAATTTTGTCCAAACGTACACATTGTACGAAATTAACCAAGCCTAAAACCTTTGACCGTGCGTTTGAGTTTCAGAATGGAATTTGAAAAAGGGGGTTTGATGGAGTTAGTCCTCCAAACTCTTGAAATTATGGTATATTTGAGTGTGTTTTTCGAGTTAGACAAAACTCTATTTCTAATTCCAAAACACAATCAAAATTAGAGTTAGCAAAATTCTAATATTATTAAATTTTTGTGAAACACAAATCCTCTCACCATTTTTTCTTTCTTTTCTCTGACGGTTTTCAATACTAACTCTAAACTTCCAAATGTAACTTAATATAACTAATGTTTTATACTCGAAATTTCATCATTTCAAATCTTAAGACTCCAAAACAAACCAAAGTTCATTTTATCAAAATTTGCTTCCAAACAACCCTATCCTTTCCTATACGATAAAAGGACTAATGCGGTCAAAATGTACGGACAACTAAAATATTTAGGATTTTGTGTATATAACTATATGAGTCCACTCCAATATATATGTAATAAAATCATGCTAATAAACCTCCCAAATCATCAAATATATATATAAGAAATGGAGGTACGAGTTATCGTCTATTACTGTGTGGTTTATTCAATGTAACTAATAGACAATTATGCTCCTGTAGCTACCAAGATCAATCCTTCTTTATTCTTTTCTTAATTGAAAAAGAGTATTAAGTAAGAAGAATTATATGATGTTGTTTGTTAGGGTTTGTATACATATAGAGAAGATAATTAGTCTGATTTGATGGAGAGAGAGGAAAAAAAAGATAAAAGAGACCATGATACATAAGGAGAGGAGAAAGATAGGTAGAAGAGAGAAAAGTTTTTCTTTGATGATACTGGGACATACTTGAGGATTAACAAAAAGAAAAAAAGAAAAAAGATTTACTCCCATTAAAAGTGATGGAATATTCATTTCATTGAGATTATTAGCAATTCGTGAGATTTGTGGATTAGAATTACACCATATTTGAGAGACATGCATGGAAAAACCTAAATATAATCCTAGTCGAAGAACTGCAACTAAATGTTTTGAGGTTTCCAATTTGCAATTTATCTTAAATTATTGAGTTATTTGTATATACCCTAATTTGCTAATCATAACTCTCACCCCCATTTTTAATTTTATTAGTAATACCACTCATTTAGTATTAAATAATTTGGGGGAGGGGGTTGTAAGTGTTAGTCCAGGCTGATCAAAGACGACGGAACATGGGTCAAAGAACACGCAAATTTTTCAGACTACTCTTTGTTTGATCTTGAGATGGTAGTCAAGACTCAGAGATTCATGCAAACGAGTTTGATCTCTGAAGATCTTTATTCCAATGAAAGCTTTAATAACTTATGATTACAACTTTCGGAATACAATGTAACACCCAGTTTTCTGAAATTGGGATATTTTAAAAATTTATTATTTTTATTAATTATTAATGGTATTTTAGTCATGATATGATTTTTGTGAATTTTAGTTAGATTAAAACTATTTTCTAAGTCATGGCTTATGACTTTGTGATTTTACTAGTATAACCCTAGTGTAAACCCTAGAGATTTCATAACCAAGAGACTAACCATGACCATGTAAGCCTAACCATGTGATTAGGATATCAAATTACCACTTTTTAGTCAAAAGGGTATTTTGGTAATTTATTAGAATTTATTTGGATTTATGTAATTTATTATTATTTAATTAGTTGATTAGTGTCATGTTAGCTCCTAACCTAGTTTAGCACTAATCTAGAGGTTAGTAACTAACCTAGAAGACTAATGTTAGATGTTAACTTATGTGTAAATATCTTAGGTTGGAAATATCTAAGATATTACTTTCTTAGATATTTAGAAAACCTAGAAATATCTATCTACCTAGTCAAAGCCTTAGGAGCTAAGTTAGCAAGGTGGATGAACCCTAAATATCTACCCCTACCCCCCCCCCCCCCCCCCATGGCAGCCCAACCCTACCCCCATCCTATATAATCACATCCCCTTATCATTCATGCAATTTTTCATTACACTTAAAAACATAGTTTTTTCCTCAACTTTACACCCTCACCACTTAACCAATTTGACTCCAAATTGAGCCTAGTTTCTTGCATTAGAACCCCCTACACTAGAGGATACCAATTGTGGCTTACTAGCAAGGAATTGTGGAGCTTTGGACATTAGGAGTTAAAGGAGGATTTCATTCAAATAGGCCTATTATTGAGGATTTTGCACTCATAGGTAAATATCCCTAAACCTTGTTAATATTGTGTTTTCTCTTCATAATTGTATGCATATAGGTAAACCCTAACTGTGGGTCAAGTTTGGTAGAAAATATGTTTGGTTTGGTGTCCGTATCGGACACGTATCTGTGTTTAAATTGCATTGTTTGGTGAAATGCCACTTAGGTTTTAATGTTGTGTTTTTGTGAAACAAAATATATTTTTGGGTAGCCCTAGACATGTAGGACACAACCCTAGCTGACTGAGCACGAATCCGAGTCGTGTCCGTGTCCAAAACGGACACGAATACACTGTACACACACATACACTGTGTCCTGTTGCTCGAGCCCCATTTTTCACTGTACACGACACTTCGACACACCAATTTTGGTGGACACGAAGGGACCATGACTGACATATCAGCCCCCAAGTGCCATGTCACCTCGTGTCGTGTCGGATAAGAAATTCGACACACACTGACCGTGCACTACACTGCACACAGTGTAAAACACACACTGACACGGCCTTCGTGTCGTGTCTAGACACGACATGGACACAAAGTGTCAGTCCTAAACCCTAGCCCTAGACCTAGGCTACACCCTGACACGAGCACAAGGCTCTACGTGCCACGTGTGGGGCACACGACCCTTCGACACGCGTGCACGAGACTGTGCACGCTGTCCTGCTACCCGACAGTATTTTCTCCACGAATTGGATACGTAGACACGTGCCACTTGGCACGAGGGTAGGGGCACCCTCTGACAACCTACCCACGAAGTTTCATGCGACCACGTGTCGTATCGGACACGAAATTGCCTCTGCACTGGTCACTCACTGACACTGTAAACACGAACTCGATGCTCTGATACGCCTTTCTTACTCGGACACGACACGACCCCGACTCGATTCAGGGTGCTGGACACTTAGAGTAACCCTAGGCGAATCTACCCACGTGATCATGAGACTTCTAGACCCTTGTGTCGTGTCCACGAGACACATGAACTCGTGCACGACGCTGTGACACAGTGCACAGTCTGAAACTTACCCGATTGGGGTTTTTCACTCTTGGACACGCCGTGTCGTGTCGTGGTGGACTCCCATGGACACACAGGACACGTACATGTGTAGGGTCACAATTACCAACCACCACTTTGGCGTCTTAGCTAGGTTTTGTGTCGGATTTGGGTTTTCCCCTAAATTTCCTTCACTGAACAGTATTTCCTATTTTTTTAGTATTTTAAATGAATTTTAAATTGATTTATATGTATATATATATACGTAAATTAGTGTGTATATATACTGTATATATATGTATATAAGTATATGTGTATGTATGTAGGTGTGTGAGTGTGTATATGTATGTATATATGTAGATAAGGGTATATGTATATATGTGTATATGTATGTGTGTGTTTGTGTGTCCCTCCATCTCAGCTTCAGAGTTAACCCCCCTTGCTGTCATGACACTCACTCTAGTACACACACACACATGTTCACACACATGACACCCTCACACTCTCACTCTCCTTTCACTCTCTCTCTCTCTACCTATATATGTATATATGTTATATATGTTATATATATATATATATATATATATATATATATATATATATGTTATATATATATATAGGGTATTATATATATATATGTATGTTATATATGTGTATATATGTTAGCTATCTATATATGTATATATATATGTATTTTATATATATATATATATATATATATATATATATATATATATATATATATATATATATATATATATATATATTTGGTTATCTATATATATAGTTGGTATATATATATATAGATTATGTATTATATATATTTGTATTAGATATATATTGAGAGTATATATATGTTATATACATAGTGGGATATATATATATATACCTATATGTGTTAGTGTCCTAGATTCACTAGCCTATGGTTAGTAGCAAGTTAGGATTGACCAATAGGTCTAGTAGACCTAGTTTGACTAGATAATTGACCATTGTTGACCATTGTTGACCAAAGTCAACTATAGGTCAAACCTTGACTAAATTGACCTAGAAATGACTTGGATGAACATAGAAGGACTATTTGACTAAGGTTTGACTAAACCCTAACTAGATGATTAGGTTAACCATATGGATTATGAGGGTAATCCTATATAGATGAAGATATGTATGGGGTTAAGTGAGATACTTAGAGTTGAGTCATGACTTGAGTTGGAGAATGGGATTAGCTTGATTACAGGATTAAGGTTGGTATATATTTTGTGTGATATACTTGTATAGATGATTGGTTATACCTTAACATTGTGGTATAGTATCTTAGGTATCCTAAGACATGTTAGCCTATGTTTGGTTTTGAATTAGCCTTATAGAGTTGACCATTGACCTAATTACCTTATTGACTAGTCTGTGATTAACCAAAACCTTAGTTAGTCTAAGATTGACCTAGACTTTGACCTAGCTTGACCATGTTGACTAGTATTGACTAATCTGACCATTATTGACTAAACCCTAGATAACTTGACTAGTTTGGCTAGAATGTTTGACCAAGAGTTGATTTTAACCTAGATTAGACTTGTTTAACCTTGTTTGACCTTGTATGACTTAGTTTAACTTCTTGTGACCTAATATGACTTAATTTGACTTAGTTTGACTGTAGTGTTGACCTCGTTTGACTTTGACCTAGATTGGCTTAGAAATCATGTAGATTGTATTGTATCTTACATTTACCTTCATTTTAGACATGTCATAACTGTATTGCTCTATTTTAGGACATTGTGACCCTGGTAAAGACATCTGATATTACACTACTCTTTTCAGAGTATCAGGCGAGTACATTCTCTGCTAGTTCTCTCATTTATTTGTCAATTACTGTATTTTAGTTCTAGTTAGTTCTATGTGATTCTCTGTAACAACATGTATGGATATTTCTGG
Source organism: Iris pallida (assembly GCA_029216955.1). Taxonomy (NCBI): domain Eukaryota; kingdom Viridiplantae; phylum Streptophyta; class Magnoliopsida; order Asparagales; family Iridaceae; genus Iris; species Iris pallida. The sequence continues at coordinate 3,955,473 of JANAVB010040014.1, read as the reverse complement.
ATTCATGTATCGACACATACCTTACTTGCTGGCCTCTATTACTGGAGTCATTGGTATCATTCCGGAATCATTTCTGGAATCAACATGTATTGGCCAGACTCATCTCGATTCTTTTGTCGATTTTGGATTCACTTGCTGGACGGGGAAATATTGAGTAAGACATGTAGACATACCCCAAATCCGGAATCTCCCACTGGAATCTACCGGAAGCATAGCCATCTCTTGCCCGATCAGTGAGAGATGTGCCTGATACCTACAGCCGTTTACATGTCGACCTCGGTATTTTAAAACACACTGTTAGATCATAGTTGGACTCACCCTGGTTTCATTGATCACTGTTGGACTCATCTTGTACTGGAAATCATCTGGTATCGGATTATATGGACTGGACTCACACTGGGATTACATTAGACTTATATCGTACTGTCTGGACTCATACATGTTATTCTAGTTCAGTTAGCTTTTATTACAGTCTTCATTGCCATGATTCTTCTTTTGTTTAGTTACCTATCTTTTCTCGTATCTTACTGTTTCACTATGCCATCATTACCTGTATAAAACTGCCATGCTCATCAATAAAACTATCTATAACTGCTTTATAGTTCTTTGTCATTTACTTGGGTTTTTCTAGATGAGTTGTACTCGTTCCCGTCCTGATTGTACATGTTGAAAATATTACAGATGATAATCCTGTGGACACCTGCCCTACTTACCATGGACCTGGCGAGGGATTAGCTACCTTTGGTTCCGACTCTCAGGAGTGATTCAGGAGATTAGCTAGTAGACTACTTTAGCTTTCATGTTTTGACTTATTGTATTAAAGTTAAGATATTGAGTTTGTATTAAGTTTGTTTGAGATATTGTTGTATTATTTTAGTAGTTAGTTGTTGTTGTCTTTAATTCCTTAGGTATAACTTCTGTGTTTTCTTATCGTGTTTTAGACTGTGATTGAGTATATTATACCCTTTTACTTGTCCTCTATTCGGAGCTGATATCTGGACAAGTACTTTTTATTCATTGCATGAGATTAGTTAGCAACCTAGGACAGCTTACTACCGCCGACACTGCGGCGTAGGCTGGACGTACCCACTTCTCGTGCCCCTATACAGGGTGCGGGTCGTGACACGTTTTTAGTGGTGGCCCATGCAGGTCCTGACTAAATTGTTTGGTTACGTTATTGTACCAAGCATGCCTGCAATTAGGAACTTAAGGTAATTAGACAACATTAGGAATGACGCTTAGAACACCTAGAGGAATACTAGGATTGCAATATAGGAAATACATCACACGCTTGCTATTATAATTTGATTTTCTTGTCTATGATTGTTTTGCTTTAAAGAGTCCTTATAAGTCCTTTTTATTGTAATTAGATGGTGCTTACTCGTTCATCCCAGCATGTCACACCTGAGAATGGCACGCTCCCCATCCAGTCAGCTGACCAGTTGACTGATCCACCTCCACCTACCATATTTCCCCACTCCACAGATCCACAGACCCAAATGCCTCCACCACCTTCCACATCACAGGCCCAGCAGGACCCAATACTTCTACCACCCCCTATCACTATACCTACCCAGGCTTCCGTCACACTCGATGGGAACCAACTGCTCACTCTGATCCAGGGGTTCCTAGCAACCTATCAGGAGCAGACCACCCTACTCCGCCAGAGCATGGAGCATTCTGAGGAACGTAACGTGGTCCCACCACCTGTAGAGCCGCGGCAGAGAGCGGGGACGATCAGGGACTTCATGGGTCTGAATCCCAAGGAGTTTTTAGGGACTGAGGGCATAGTAGTAGCAGATGACTGGTTAGACTCGGTAGAGAGGAAGCTCCTTGGAGTTAGGATGCCGGATGACCTCCAGGTCGAGGCAGCAGGATTTCTGCTGATAGACTTGGCAGGAGTTTGGTTCCGGAATGAGCCGTTATTCGCGAGAGGGAGAGCCACTTGGGATCAGTTCAAGTCCCAGTTCAAGAAGAAATTCTTCTCGACCACCGCTAGAGTAGCCATGGGGCTACGATTCCAAAACATCCAGCAGGGGACCCGTTCTGTCGACGAGTATACGGCAGAGTTTAGTCGCCTGAGCCGTTTCGCTCCTAGTCTAGTTGCTGACCCTGAGGAGATGACGCGTAGGTTTTGCCATGGTCTACTTCCAGACATTGGCATTCTTATAATGGCGAACGGTATGACTGACTACTACCAGAGCTTAGAGTTAGCCCGGAGTATCGAGGAGCGTCTTCTATCTTGCAAGAGGCCGGCTTCTATACACATTGAGGGACCCTCCAAGCGTCAGGCTTTCCAGCAGAAAGTGCCGACGCTACACCAGCAGACATATCGTCCTCCCACACCACATCATTCGACCCTGCCAGTTAGAGCCCCGGGATCCCGGCAGCAGAGGCCATTTCAGCAGGTGCAGCATCAGTATCGAGGTCAGGACCCGAAGACGATCAGTTGTTCATACTGCAGGAAGCAGGGACACATCAGGGAGCAGTGTAGGAAGAGGCTGAAGGTTTGCTATACCTGTGGGTCTGATACTCACCAGAAGATGGATTGTCCAGTTGCACCTCCTTATAAGGGTGCTAGGCCACCTGTAGCTCAGCACCAGAGGGGTGGAACTTTTGCGATGACGGTCGAGGAGACCAACGCTGCAGGTGACGGGTTAGCAGGTTTGTCTTTTCTGTCCTTCCTTTCTGATTCTATTAGTACCTGTCAGGATATGCTTGTGATATACTAGATAGTGTAGTTACCCTATTCGAGACTGTGAAATCACGACCAGTAGGACTATGATTGCATGTTATCTTTTTGACTTTGATTGACTGGGGGTTTGACCTAGAAGGAGTACGACTATCTTAATTTCGAGGACGAAATTTCTCTAAGGAGGGTAGACTTGTAACACCCAATTTTTTGAAATTGGGATATTTTGAAAATTTATTATTTTTATTAATTATTAATGGTATTTTAGTCATGATATGATTTTTGTGAATTTTAGTTAGATTAAAACTATTTTCTAAGTCATGGCTTATGACTTTGTGATTTTACTAGTATAACCCTAGTGTAAACCCTAGAGATTTCATAACCAAGAGACTAACCATGACCATGTAAGCCTAACCATGTGATTAGGATATCAAATTACCACTTTTTAGTCAAAAGGGTATTTTGGTAATTTATTAGAATTTATTTGGATTTATGTAATTTATTATTATTTAATTAGTTGATTAGTGTCATGTTAGCTCCTAACCTAGTTTAGCACTAATCTAGAGGTTAGCAACTAACCTAGAAGACTAATGTTAGATGTTAACTTATGTGTAAATATCTTAGGTTGGAAATATCTAAGATATTACTTTCTTAGATATTTAGAAAACCTAGAAATATCTATCTACCTAGTCAAAGCCTTAGGAGCTAAGTTGGCAAGGTGGATGAACCCTAAATATCTACCCCTACCCCCCCAAGGCAGCCCAACCCTACCCCCATCCTATATAATCACATCCCCTTATCATTCATGCCATTTTTCATTACACTTAAAAACCTAGTTTTTCCCTCAACTTTACACCCTCACCACTTAACCAATTTGACTCCAAATTGAGCCTAGTTTCTTGCATTAGAACCCCCTACACTAGAGGATACCAATTGTGGCTTACTAGCAAGGAATTGTGGAGCTTTGGACATTAGGAGTTGAAGGAGGATTTCATTCAAATAGGCCTATTATTGAGGATTTTGCACTCATAGGTAAATATCCCTAAACCTTGTTAATATTGTGTTTTCTCTTCATAATTGCATGCATATAGGTAAACCCTAACTGTGGATCAAGTTTGGTAGAAAATAGGTTTGGTTTGGTGTCCGTATCGGACACGTATCTGTGTTTAAATTGTATTATTTGGTGAAATGCCACTTAGGTTTTAATGTTGTGTTTTTGTGAAACAAAATATATTTTTGGGTAGCCCTAGACATGTAGGACACAACCCTAGCTGACTGAGCACGAATCCGAGTCGTGTCCGTGTCCAAAACGGACACGAATACACTGTACACACACATACACTGTGTCCTGTTGCTCGAGCCCTATTTCTCACTGTACACGACACTTCGACACACCAATTTTGGTGGACACGAAGGGACCATGACTGATATGTCAGCCCCCAAGTGCCATGTCACCTCGTGTCATGTCGGATGAGAAATTCGACACACACTGACCGTGCACTATACTGCACACAGTGTAAAACACACACTGACACGGCCTTCGTGTCGTGTCTAGACACGACGTGGACACAAAGTGTCAGTCCTAAACCCTAGCCCTAGACCTAGGCTATACCCTGACACGAGCACAAGGCTCTACGTGCCACGTGTGGGGCACACGACCCTTCGACACGCGTGTACGAGACTGTACACGCTGTCCTGCTACCCGACAGTATTTTCTCCATAAATTGGACACGTAGATACGTGCCACTTGGCACGAGGGTAGGGGCACCCTCTGACAACCTACCCACGAAGTTTTATGCGACCACGTGTCGTATCGGACACGAAATTGCCTCTGCACTAGGCACTCACTGACACTGTAAACACGAACTCGAGGCTCTGATACGCCTCTCTTACTCGGACACGACACGACCCCGACTCGATTTAGGGTGCTGGACACTTAGAGTAACCCTAGGCGAATCTACCCACATGATCATGAGACTTCTAGACCCTTGTGTCGTGTCTACGAGACACATGAACTCGTGTACTATGCTGTGACACAGTGCACAGTCTGAAACTTACCCGATTGGGGTTTTTCACTCCTGGACACGCCGTGTCGTGTCGTGGTGGACTCCCATGGACACACACGACACGTACATGTGTAGGGTCACAATTACCAACCACCACTTTGGCTTCTTAGCTAGGTTTTGTGTCGGATTTGGGTTTTCCCCCAAATTTCCTTTACTGAACAGTATTTCCTGTTTTTTCAGTATTTTAAATGAATTTTAAATTAATTTATATGTATATATATACGTATATTAGTGTGTATATATACTGTATATATATGTATATAAGTATATGTGTATGTATGTAGGTGTGTGAGTGTGTATATGTATGTATATATGTAGATATGGGTATATGTATATATGCATATATGTATGTGTGTGTTTGTGTGTCCCCCATCTCAGTTTCAGAGTTAACCCCCCCTGCTGTCATGACACTCACTCTAGTACACACACACATGTTCACACACATGACACCCTCACACTCTCACTCTCCTTTCACTCTCTCTCTCTACCTATATATGTATATATGTTATATATGGTATATATATATATGTTATATATATATAGGGTATTATATATATATATGTATGTTATATATGTGTATATATGTTAGCTATCTATATATGTATATATATATGTATTATATATATATATATATATATATATATATATATATATATATATATATATATATATATATATATATATATATATATATATTTGGTTATCTATATATATAGTTGGTATATATATATAGATTATGTATTATATATATTTGTATTAGATATATATTGAGAGTATATATATGTTATATACATAGTGGGATATATATATATATATACCTATATGTGTTAGTGTCCTAGATTCACTAGCCTATGGTTAGTAGCAAGTTAGGATTGACCAATAGGTTTAGTAGACCTAGTTTGACTAGATAATTGACCATTGTTGACCAAAGTCAACTATAGGTCAAACCTTTACCAAATTGACCTAGAAATGACTTGGATGAACATAGAAGGACTATTTGACTAAGATTTGACTAAACCCTAACTAGATGATTAGGTTAACCATATGGATTATGAGGGTAATCCTATATAGATGAAGATATGTATGGGATTAAGTGAGATACTTAGAGTTGAGTCATGACTTGAGTTGGAGAATGGGATTAGCTTGATTACAGGATTAAGGTTGGTATATATTTTGTGTGATATACTTGTATAGATGATTGGTTATACCTTAATATTGTGGTGTAGTATCTTACGTATCCTAAGACATTTTAGCCTATGTTTGGTTTTGAGTTAGCCTTATAGAGTTGACCATTGACCTAATTACCTTATTGACTAGTCTGTGATTAACCAAAACCTTAGTTAGTCTAAGATTGACCTAGACTTTGACCTAGCTTGACCATGTTGACTAGTATTGACTAATCTGACCATTATTGACTAAACCCTAGATAACTTGACTAGTTTGGCTAGAATGTTTGACCAAGAGTTGACTTTAACCTAGATTAGACTTGTTTAACCTTGTTTGACCTTGTATGACTTAGTTTAACTTCTTGTGACCTAACATGACTTAATTTGACTTAGTTTGACTGTAGTGTTGACCTAGTTTGACTTTGACCTAGATTGGCTTAGAAATTATGTAGATTGCATTGTATCTTACATTTTCCTTCATTTTAGACATGCCATAACTGTATTGCTCTATTTTAGGACATTGTGACCCTGGTACAGACATCTGATATTACACTACTCTTTTCTGAGTATCAGACGAGTACATTCTCTGATAGTTCTCTCATTTATTTGTCAATTACTGTATTTTAGTTCTAGTTAGTTCTATGTGATTCTCTGTATCAACACGTATGGATATTTCTGGATTCATGTATCGACACATACCTTACTTGCTGGCCTCTATTACTGGAGTCATTGGTATCATTCCAGAATCATTTCTGGAATCAACATGTATTGGCCAGACTCATCTCGATTCTTTTGTCGATTTTGGATTTACTTGCTGGGCGAGAAAATATTGAGTAAGACATGTAGACATACCCCAAATTCGGAATCTCCTACTGGAATCTACCGGAAGCATAGCCATCTCTTGCCCAATCAGTGAGAGATGTGCCTGATACCTACAGCCGTTTACATGTCGACCTCGGTATTTTAAAACACACTGTTAGATCATAGTTGGACTCATCCTGGTTTCATTGATCACTGTTGGACTCATCTTGTACTGGAAATCATCTGGTATCGGATTATATGGACTGGACTCACACTGGGATTACATTAGACTTATATCGTACTGTCTGGACTCATACATGTTATTCTAGTTCAGTTAGCTTTTATTACAGTCTTCATTGCCATGATTCTTCTCTTGTTTAGTTACCTTTCTTTTCTCGTATCTTACTGTTTCACTATACCATCATTACCTGTATAAAACTGCCATGCTCATCAATAAAACTGTCTATAACTGCTTTATAGTTCTTTGTCATTTACTTGGGTTTTTCTAGATGAGTTGTACTCGTTCCCGTCCTGATTGGACCTGTTGAAAATATTACAGATGATAATCCTGTGGACACCTGCCCTACTTACCATGGACCTGGCGAGGGATTAGCTACCTTTGGTTCCGACTCTCAGGAGTGATTCAGGAGATTAGCTAGTAGACTACTTTAGCTTTCATGTTTTGACTTGTTGTATTAAAGTTAAGATATTGAGTTTGTATTAAGTTTGTTTGAGACATTATTGTATTATTTTAGTAGTTAGTTGTTGTTGTCTTTAATTCCTTAGGTATAACTTCTGTGTTTTCTTATCGTGTTTTAGACTGTGATTGAGTATATCATACCCTTTTACTTGTCCTCCATTCGGAGCTGATATCTGGACAAGTACTTTTTATTCACTGCATGAGATTAGTTAGCAACCTAGGACAGCTTACTACCGCCGACACTGTGGCGTAGGCTGGACGTACCCACTTCTCGTGCCCCTATACAGGGTACGGGTCGTGACATACAAACTTTCAAGAATCAGAATACGTTCTTCCTTGCAAACACATTTGCAATTGGGACATGACATTTACAACTAGCTAGAAGAAGGAAGGAGAAGAAGAGGACATAATCTGTCAGCTTGATGGGGGTGATGAGGATCACCTTGTTCAAAGCAAGATTCACCCTAATATGATCTGCTCCCAGGAACCAACAAGTTCACAAAGAACTTCTGGAACGCTTGTTGTCACCGATCTATAGCCGACTCGAAAGAACTCCTGGACTTCAATGGCAGCAACAACCGAATACTCTCTTATGTCTATCAATTTTGAAGTAAGTTCTCAAAGGAGGCACGAAGAGAGTATTAATAGAGTGAGGAAGAAATCCTAACACTAATCCTGGCTGCACTCCAATTATGGGAGGGGAAGAATCAATTAAATTCAAATTCCATAAAAATGGATCATAATTGGCTAAATCTTTTCCACTACCAGAATATCACATATTAGCGAAGCCATAAAACGTCGCTAAAATGTAGAAAAACGTCGCTAAAAGCTGTCAGCGACGTATTCTGCGATGTTTTCATGCTTGTCGCGTTACTTCAAGTCGTTGACAGCGAAAATGTCGCTGCTGCGACGTGGATACGTCGCCAATTTTGCGACGTTTACTGAATGTTGTCGAAAATTTAGCAACGCAGAGGCAGTCGTTAAACGTCTGTAGAAGTTGCAGGAATTAGCAACGTTTTGGCAACATCTATCGACGTTTAACGACTGCTTCACACGACGCTGATTGTCGGTGATATTATGCAAATTTTGCGACTACTGTCGACGCTTAGCGACGTTGCTAAGCGTCGCTAACCTGCATGAGTCACCGACGCTTAGCGACTACTTCTCGCGTCGCTAAGCAAAAACAGTCGCTAAACGTCGCTAAATTTGCAGAAAAAATAAAAAATAGAAAACAAAATGACATATTCTGCTAGTGTGGTATCCCTGCAGTTTAATAATTAACAATTAATATGAATAGACCCGGAGCAACCCTCCGTTGAATTCCCTAGATTTGCCGACCCCTTCGGTGGAACACTCAACACTGGTAAATTCACATACATTTAAAACGAATAATAAAATAAAATATGAAAAAAATTGCACATTAGAATTACAAATTCAGTCTGAAGAAAATATCCACGCAAATAAGTGCAATAAATATCCACGCAAATAAGTCTACACACAAGCAACCAATAAAGTCTCAAAGCCTCAACAAATGTATAATATTCAAACCCAATATTATGAGTATACACACAAACAACCACTCTGCACACAAAAAATCAATAAACATTCATAACTAGGACTACTGCGGAGCTAGAGGAGGGGCACCGCTGTGCATCAGGGATAAAAATAACTCATATTGCTTCCGTCGACACTGACGTCGATGAAGACAATAACGTCGGTGGAGTCGGTGTCGATGAAGAAGGCAGTGACGTCAGTGGAGTCTGTGACGATGAAGGCGCACCCGGAGGACATATCTGCTCTAACGCTGCTAGTCGCTGGTTATATGAATCCATGGTAGATAACAGCCTCGTATTGCTATCAACCATCGAATCCTATATTGTCAGCCTCTCACCCATGGACAACTGTGATGCCTGCAGCTCTATCATGCTGCGCTGGGTCGACACTATAAGATTAGTAATGCCACGCTCTGTCCTTTCAATCATATCCATGAGCTGTATAATGCTGCGCTCGAGCGTATCTAATCGTGCGATGAGCGTAGCATCGTCCGTCTGCGACTGAGACTGGGGCAGCTCCTGGATCCTTCGCAGCATCTCGTCATGGAGAGACTCAATCTGACGGTCAATGATTTGCTGGACTCGGACAGACTCCTGCGAGGGCTGTGGGTAATACACACTTGCAACGGAGGTTCTAGAGGACTGTATCGCAACTAGGGCACCATAGGATCCCGTACCGTAGTATGTACTCCAATGGAGACCACCAGTGGTGGTCGCCCACAGCTCGTACTCCAATGGAGCTGGAGCGGATTGTGAGGAAGTACCAGCCTCTCCCGCTGCAGGTGCACTAGCAGCCGCCCGCTCACGAAGCTTAAGATACGCGGCTTAGAAAATTATGGATACTCTATAATTGCTAATGTACTTATTATTACTAACTACATGAATTTATATTTGCATATTTCCTAAGTAATATTAAAATTACACAAAGTATTGTAATACTTACATAGATCTGCTCGGCCGTCTCGTCAATAAGCTTTCCGCCCTTCCGATGGATGGCCAGGAAGACGGTCACTATGTTGGCGTCATCATCCCTCCTTACCTGTTAAAAATATATTACTTAGTACTATTTTTGAAATTTATCGGACTTGCATTAAAATAATATGCCTGAAATAAATGAACATACCAAACGACGAAAATGTTTCGTCATTGGGATCGACCCACCGCACCACTTTGATGCCTTATGTCTGGCCGCCTTGGCCTTCTCAGACCTTTTTTTGTATCTTGGCGTATCGAATCTAGCCTTCATTGCAGTCTTCTAATCAGGGATGATCCAACCTTGGATCGGTTTTCCGGCGCGATCACGAGCCTTCTGGCCATTAATAGCATCACGAATCAGCTTGGTGGCGACGATAGGAAATATCCCCTCGATCAACTCGGCCCGATGCGGTGGATAGAAATATGTTTGCTAGAAGAAGTAATTTATTCAGTTATATAATATGCATAAATAAGATGATTCATATTAAAACCAAATATACTTTTACCTTGAATTGCACAAATGAGAAGGCCTTCCTACCGTCCGGTGCATGAGAGTAATTTATCCAAGGGCCACCTTAATTGTACCTCAGAAAGTGGTCAATGCGTCTCTGTACCGAGGAGGAATGATATCTATACAAAGGTAATTATATTCATGAAAAATGAATTTATTATGAATAAAGAAATAAACGATATATATGATGATAAACCAAAATACTTACTTGGTACCGTCGGCCCAGATCTCCGTCCTCGTCTCCTCCGGAGGTGCGCACGGAGGATCTCGCTGATACTGATCTGGCGACGACTCAACCTCCTCCATCTGCTCATCTGTCTCCATCGTTGTCTCAGCAGAAGGATTGCTAGATGAGGAAGGAGTCTCAGACCTGGAACTACTCATCCTAGAAGTGCTGCCACGTAATGTCGTGGCAGTCGGAGATATGGCTGGTTGATACACTGGAGTACTCGGCGTCGAGGATCCAGAACCAGTAGGAAGTACCGGAGGAGAACCCCGTCCATGGCGGTACCTGCCGAACGATCTGCATCATCCTGTCATACCTGATAACAAATATAATGATACAACAAATAAACAGATATATAGTATTCTACAGTAAAAAATATGAAAGTATATTTTATAAGAAACGTCGAAGTCCAGATAGTACATTCTATAAAAATATCAAAGTCCAGATAATAACCAATACTAGATAATAACTAAGTCTACAGAATAACCAAGTCTCATTAATGAAAAATTGAAACTACATCTCTCTCAATCATCTTCAAAAAATTCATCTTGTTCGTCTTCCTTGACCTCCTGTTCCTCTTCCTCCTCATCTTCACTTTCATCTTCGCCTTCGTCTTCGTCTTCCTCTTCGAATAATTCTACCTCTTCGACATTATTAGTTGTGTAATGAGTAACTTCCATTGAGTCAACATCTACAATATTTGTTACAAGAGGTAGCTCGTCCTCCTAATAAGTGTTTTCGTCAACGTCAAAGGTATCTCTAGCTTTAGTCTTATATACTGCCCACCAGTCAGACCTCGTTGTTTCCTATCTCGGATAAGTTGTGGTACACGAGCTGAGCTTGACTGGATAGGACAAATGGTTCATAGCCTTGATATCTGCGCTTGTAGTTTATATCCACAAGACCATGCTTGTCAATTTTCTACCTTGATTTTTAATTGGATCGAACCATTCACACTTGAACAACACGATCTTAGAAGGTTCTCTGTCATAATTATGTCAACTGTATAATCTCTCGTAAGATGCCAAAGAAATCATTGCCTGTATTGACTTTTTATAGTTCGAAGATTTGATACACAAACAACTGTCTTTTGTGGAATCAAGATCCAGGAAGCTGTCTCTGATCGGAGCATTTGTCGACTTAAACCTAAAACCATTCACACAGTAACTTGGCCATATTTTAACGACAGTAATTGGCCCATTGGCAAAAATTCTAATTGATTCAGTCTCGGATGAAATTAGACGACCGACCTGAATACCAAAGAAGCGATAGTTAGTTATTTATTACGCAGTTGCATTAGAAGAGAGTAATTACCGAGCTTCTCACATATGCGCTCAACCAGGAAGAAAAATAATGTCTTATTTCTTGTTCTAATTCTTCGCATGTTATATATGGTCTAACCGACCTCAACTCATCATTATATGTGCTAAAAAATAACGAAGTAACCACCGATTATTACTATAATATTAGCTTATACTATTACATTGAGATGACGTAAACCAGCTCATCATTAATTACTTATCCCTCTAGCTTCTCCACTTCATCCTCATCGCAATTGAGTAATATATACAACTGAGCAGCCCTTAGCTCTTCGTTATTCAAATATCTCATCTTCATTTTCTTCGAAGGTTTTTGGACGCATTGAATACTTTCAGTATTCCATCATTAGATTCCTGATATCCGTTGTCATTTTTCGGAGCTCTCGTTCTATTAGTAGCAACATGAGATTTGAAATACATCGAGCAAAAGTTTGTAATCTCCTCGATAACATAATGTTAGATCCCTATTTTGGAAATAGGTATATGATTGTATTGGTGTATTTTGAGGATTTTTAATTTCGGGTATTCTTAAATTTTTTATTATTTTCTTGGAGGTAATTTTATCCTCATTATTATTATTATTATTAATTTTCTTGTTCCTAATCTACCCTCCAAAATATCTATTCCTCCTCTCTCTCTTGTCATTTCACTCCCCCTCACATCATCCCTCTTTCTCTCCCGAAATCTCTTCTCTCTCTTTCTTGGAGAACCCCCCCAAATCCCCTATGATCTCTTTCTCTGCTCTCCCCACAATCACCCCCAGCCCCTCCCTCCATCTCCGGCCACCTTCCCCCACCAGCACCGCCACCACGACTTCCAGCCACCGCCGCCACCACCATCGTCTTCTTCTCCTCCTCCTCCGCCCCTTCTTCCAGGAGCCGCGTCGCCGTCGTCTCCACCATCTCCTCCGCGGCCCCCAGCCTCCCTCCGCCGCGACCACTACCACTCGTGGCTGCCGCCCTCTTCCCGGCCTGCCTAGCCGGAGCTCCTCCTCCTGCTGCTGTTCTTCTCTGTCGCGGAGCTGTCCCGGCCCGACTGACCCTGGTGAGCTCCTTCGGCCTCCCCTCTCTGTCTCCTCCCCCCCCCCGCCGGAGCCTGGCCGACCCCAACGGCTCTTTCCCCCCACAGATCTGCTCCTCCTCTCCCTCTTCCCTTCTGTCCGACGAGCCGTCGTTTTCCGCCGTGAACGTCGCGCCAGCCTCGAGCGGCGGGACGCCCTTGGGCCCCGTGCTGCTCGAGCAGCGAGCCAGCCTCGGACTGCATGCTCTTCGGTCCACGTGCCTCGATGCACGCGCTGCCTCGAACAGTACGATGCTCGGTCTACGTGCGCCGTGTTCTGCACGTACCTTGGTTTGCGTACGCCTCGATTTGTACGTATTCTTGGTTTTCGTGCACCTAGATCTACATATTACCTTGGGCAGCGAGACGCCTCGAGCCCCGTGCTGCCTCGGGTAACGTGCCATCTTGGTTTGCACATCGTCTCGCTTTCTGTGCCTCGGCCTTTGTGCCTTTCTTGATTTTTGTGCCGCATCGATTCGCATGCAAGCATCGATTTGCATGACCGTCTCGGTTTGCGTGCCGCATTGGACTCCGCACCGCATCGATTTACGTGCGTACCTCGATTTGTGTGTCGTATCAATTTACGTGCTCCTTGGACTTTGGGTCGTTTCGATTTACGTGTTCGCCTCGATTTGCGTGTCGCGTGATTCGTGGACCATTCTGATATTCATGATTTTCTTGATCTATGTGCACGTCTCGATTTACGTGCACGTGTTTCCCGTTCATCTTGATATTCATGCCATCTCGATTCTCGTGCGCATCTCGATATGCGTGCACATTTCGGTTTACGTATCCGTATCGATCCGAGTACCTCAGTTTTCGTGTCCGATCCCTGCACTACTTACGGAACCCACACGGTATAGCCTTCTGCCATCTCTTGTGATTATTCTATTATTTTATTATTTGGTGCTGATGACTATTTATTGTGTGTTTTGAGGAACTCGATTGGCGTGCTAGCTTGGATCGCGACTGCCGAAGACTTGCTTACCTAGCCGAGCCCTCTAGGCAAGTATCCCTTGCTCATCGGCGGCTCTTGCCATCTCTCTTGGATTTTATTGTATTTAATTTATTGTAAATTGTATAACCATGAGTAGTATAGCTTAGCAGTAGAACTACCATGATAACCTAGACTAGCTTGGTCCGATACTAGGATAGACCGTATCGGACGACTCGGATGGGTCATCCACACCTCCGAGGACATGAGCACGACTCACTTGTACGAATTTTCCCCATATGCCCCGTGTCCGACTCGCGGTCGTGTAACGGCTTTGGCTTACTTTACCTGTGGTGGTGATTGTGCTTGGGTTAGGGATTTATGGACATGTGTTGTGGTGCGTCCTGTGAGACGGTTATTTTATTATTATGTATGTTGGCTTGGCGCCCAGTACGCATTGTAGCGCTGCTGGAGGCCGGGACTTAGTGGTCTCGGGTTCGATTGGTTTCCAGTACGCATCGTAGTGCTGCTGGAGGCCGAGATTTAGTGTTCTCGGCTATCGATTTGTTCCCAGTATGCATCGTAGTGCTGCTGGTAGCTGAGACTTAGTTTTCTCAGCCTGCGATTCTGCGATTCTGCGGTAGGTTGCGCCGAGTGGTTTTAGCCCCTATTCGTAGGGTGCTCCCTTCCAGATTACAAAGGGGACTCTGCCGGATTTTTCCAGAATTCTCGGTTGGGAATTTGGTTCGAAGGATTGGGCAGAACCATTCCTTTGGTTTGCGGGACTGAACTCATGCATGTTCTTCTTGGTATAGTATCCCTGACCCCATTACCTGCTAGGTAGACTCTATCCTAGATTAGTCGCCTAGCTCCTGTTGTGCCTTGTCCGCCGGATTGTGTAAGGAGAGCGGTTCTACTCGGGTGATGATCTGCAACCCTGGTCCTTGTTTGGTTTAAGGGTTGTGGATCTGATCCAGAGTGGTTCACGCAATCCTTGCCTTTTCGATGGTATCACCCATTGGACTCTTGACCCGTGACCCTTCTTTTTAGATGGCGTTCTAGTTTAGTTTGTTATCCCATTGTCTGTCCTGTCCGTCGGATTGTGTAAGGAGAGCGGTTCTACTCGGGTGAAGGTCTGCAACCCTGGTCCTTGTTTGGTTTAAGGGTTGTGGATCTGATCCAGAGTGGTTCACACAATCCTTGCCATCTTCCGGCGGCGTTGATTAGTGTTGACCCATGTATTGGGATTATGATCTTATTCGAGGATTGACTATGAGGAGATATGATATTGAGATAGTGATAATGGTAGACTAAGTGGATTCTTAGATAGTGTTGCTAGTTCTTTGGTGATGTTCTAATTTGATCAGATATGTCTTTGAGGACTTTTGGATTTTGATATTGGTGCGAGTGTCTCGCGGAACGAATAGAATATCGAGGGTATTATTATATGATTTTTATTCGACTTCCCAAACGCCCAAAACTGGGTACCTTTGTGTATTTCGGTAGTTGGGGAACCTGGTTTGATTGCTATGTCTTGGTAGTTGAGGGGCTTGTTTTCTAGTAGCTTGTGATCATTGACTTGGAGGATTCTTGTGAGCCAGAGGGCCTAGTATTGCTTATAGTGATTAGCTTGGTGTTTGGTTATTGACCTTCCTGGCATGATATTGATTCCATCGTAGAGGGGTGACACTTGATAGATTGATCTGGTGGATAGACCGACTTGATGATTGGAGCTGTAGGCTCCCATATAAGTTTGAGATGATATTGTGGTAGGGGTTTTGATCTTGTACTTGACCTGATATCCATGCCACGATGTGGACAAATGACTTCTTGTGACTGACAGATTTGTCCTTGTCCCAGACATGACTACCTGTATCCGTGCTATAAGTCCAGTTACCCTTTGAGGTACTGGCCCTGACCTTGCACTGCGGTGTCCTTTGTCTATTGGAACCTTGAGGTGCTACTTCCATGATTATATGGCATTGCGATACCATCTTGATATTCTGGCTATATTATATGATTACCTGCACGGGTATCTGGTAGTTGGCCTATAGTCTTAGTGTGGTTAGGATTGCTTGCTTGCTTGTTGCATAACACTAAGGATGGATCACAACTGGGACTATAGGTGCCGAGGTTGATTCTTACTTAGCGTTCTCGTACTGAGGTACGACATCTAGGAGGATGATCATGTGACCACGGCATATGATTCCGGATAAATGTAGGGTTAATCTAGGCAACTTAAACTGGTAGAAACATTGGGAGGGAACGGAATCCCGAGATCGTGCATTACCAGCCTTATCCCAGACATTAGTCATGACCTGCAGGCTGGCCGCCACGGATATTGTTACCATTCGTACTAGTGGATGGCAATATCCGGCTACTTATGTACTATATATTATATACATGGCATGCTCGGCCCGATGGCCTTACGAGGGACCGGTGGTGACATGCAGAGCCCGGTGGCCTTACGAGGGATCGGTATTCTTCTTACAAGCTATACTTGGCCTCGCTAGCCCTGCTGGGATGGCACGATCTGAGGATTCCCATACTTGCATTGTTGGGGTAACCCAACCTCCACATAGAGAGCCGTAGGCATTTTGAGTGGCCGCTTATTCATATAAATTGTATGGCTTGCTGTTTGCTAAGCTGGCTGGTGCGTAACGCTGTCCCGGCTCAGTATTTCATTCCCTTATTCTTGTTTGATATAGGGGTGGATTACTGTCCCGATAACAGACTACGATCTCCAGTTAGCGATGCAGGCATTAGTGTATGTTAGGATGATTGTGATGATTGTTGAGTTACTTCTGGGAATAACTGAGGAACATGGACTATCGTGGTGCGTGATCCAACCCATGTTCTTGTTTGATTGTTGGGTTGGTTATTGTGCTACGATAGGCTATCGACCGAGGTTACGACCAGGATACTTTTAGTTGTTGAATTGTTATCGTGCGTTGGTATCGCACGATCTTTTACCTTCTCTTATTGTTTATAGATGTCTTACTGTCATATTTTATCCTGCTGGCTTTTCTTCGCCCGTCCTTGAGCCTTCCTTTCTGGTACTTGCTACGGTTGGCCTGACCAACCCTGGATTGTTCCCAGATTGTCTGAGACCGACCCTGTGGATCTTCCAGACTCGACTTGGAGGATGTGCTTCAGTTCCCGACCATGCTAGGAACTGTGGGAAGGTATATTCGTCTACATTATTATTCCGTACTGTAGATTCCTAATTTTTATATGTATATTCCCTGCTTTCCATATGATTATCTCCCTTGATATTATTTTATTGTGATTTGCCTGTGGACATGAGATCGGATTTAGGCCATAGATTGATTGCATGCTAGGATACCCAGCAAGATTTGACAGCCGTCATCGCCGTATAGCGTATTCGTACCTTATACGGTGTAGCTGGCCGACGTCCGTCCCCGTATTTTGGTACTGGGACATGACACATAAGCTTCACAAATGGAACCCTCAACCCGTGCCTTGTTTTTTACCTTTCTTTTTAGGTAATTCAGATGTCGCTTGAACGGGTACATCCATCGATAACCGATATACCCACCTACACGTGCCTCATAGAAAAGATGAATTGGCAAATGCAACATGGAGTCGAAGAATTCAGGAGAAAATACCTTCTCGAGCTTGCACAATGTTACTGCAATATCGTTCTCTTGCTTTTCTAGACGATCGACGAACAACTTAGTAGAACAAAGATCTCTGAAGAATATGCTAAGCTCTGTCAATGGATCCCAAACAACCTGGGGTAATAATTCTCGAAATGCAATCAAAATTAACCTCTCCATGAATACGTGACAATCGTGGCTCTTCATACCCGTTAATTTGTTCTCCATGAGGTCGACGCATCTTCTCAAATTTGAAATATACCCGTCTAGAAATTTTAGGCCTTGAATCCACCTACAAAGTCTCATTTTATCCTCCTTCTCCAGTGAGAAAATTGCCTTAGGCTGCTTCAACTTCCCATTCCCCTCCTCTATCAAATGCCATACAGGACGTCTATATATTTCTTCCAAGTCCAACATGGCCTTTGGATTGTCTTTCATCTTCCCCTTTACGTCCATTACAGTATTAGTTATGTTGTCAAACACATTTTTCTCGATATGCATGACATCAAGGTTATGTCTGATAAGATTGGCGCTCTAATATGACAGATTCTAGAATATACTCCTCTTCGTCCAGTTATGAGTGTGACCAAATCCGTCACACTTGTAGTCCTTAGCAGGCTCTTCAATAGCTTTTGGTAAATCTTTTACCTCTTTCCATATCGTATATCTGGGCCACTTTGGCGGTGGATTAGCCTTCTCCACAACGCCGGTACAAAAAGTATTTATGTTCCACCGGTACGGATGATCCTTCGACAGGAATTGTCGATGACAATCGAAGAAGTATGGTTTGCCTCCGTATTTCAAATGGAAAGTCTTAGTACGGTCCATGCAATACAGACATGAAAGAGGGCCATGTGTGCACTATTTCGATAACATTCCATAGACCGAAAAGTCGTTGATGGTCCACATAAGTGCTGCCCGCATCTAAAATTTTTGCTTTCTAGAAACATCGTAGGTGTTGGCACTTACTTCCCACAGCTGATTCAACTCTTCTATCAATGGCTGTAAATATACATCGATGTTCCTCTTCGGATTGTTCGGACCTAGGATAATAACGATGAGGAACATATAGGGAGTCTTCATGCACATCCAAGGCGGTAGATTGTACGAAGTGACGATGTCACGACCTACACCGGCTTTTCGGATGCGAGACGTGTCCAAGCCAGCCTATGCCGCAGAGTCGGCGGTAGAACGCTGTCAAGGCCATGATGCTCAAAATTACACAAAGAATAACTTCATTGCTCATTCACATTTCTAGAATTTATTACAACAGTTACAAGGTTTATCTTTGAAAGAAAATACAAAATTCTTACACATATTTGAAATGGCTACAACATCTATCTAAAGTCTAAGTTTTGGCCAGTAAGTACACCCGTATCTCCCAATGCTAATAGAAGCCACAGCTAACCTGAAAATGTTGGTTTCCAGTCAGGAATGGAACAAGCACACAAACTGACGGTAATGCAAAAACACAATAGAATTCACAAGATATGAAAATAACATATGTGAGATGAAAACTAGAAAGTAACTGATGTCATGGCAAGCGGTGAAGAAAACCAGAAAACAAATAAAAGACAACTATCTATGTGTTTTAAAATATCTTGTTCGACATGTGAACGGCTAAGGGGTAAATACGACACCTTGCACGTGTCGTGTGCAGCTGCTATCAGTCAAGATCAGACATTTTGGGATAAAATAGGTAGTTCACACGTCTACTAAGATATTTTTCCGCCCAGCTAGTACTCATGGAATCAAGTTGCAAGCATGGTAATCATGTAAATGACAGTCAAAAAGTACAATAAATCCATGATACTAATTTCTGTGTGACGAACGTGTCAACAAACAGCAAGGCATATGTATAAACATGAAATGTAAAAACTACTATGAATCGAAAAGCAATCAGAAAGTGTACTTGTCTGGGGTCCTTTGCTGGTGAAACCGATAATACCATCGCGTTCGGAATAGTCCAATTTCTAGGGTAGATGCGAAGAAGTTTGGATTCAGCAAGGAAGATAGAAATACGATTAGTCCTGGCAATTTGATCTAAAATAATTTGATTTAGGGAAAGGTAAGTTAGAAAAATATACCATTTTAGAAAAATATTTAACATATTACAACCCTTATACATAAATCTTATAAAGAATTATTTAAAGCCCAAAATCATTTGTATGTCTAAAAGCCCAAATGATTAATTCAATATTAACATATAATTCAGAAACCCAATCAAATAGTCCAAGATTTAATAGTAAATAGTTCAAAACTATTTTATAAGCCCGTTATAAAATACTCATAAATCCTTTTTCTAAAGTCCAAGAAGTCCAAAAATCTACTAAATATATTAAGGCCAACTAGTTTGTTTATAACAAGTTAAATTACAAAAAGTCCCAAAAGAGTTTATATATAATTAAGCCCGAAAGTAATATTTATTTATAAATCCCAACTAAAATATTTTATTTTATTATTAGCTTAAAATTCAAAACCATAATATCTAAATTAAAATTAGGCCCAATCTTATTTTTGAGAAACAAAGCTAAAAAAAATAGTAATTTATTAAGCCAAAATCTAGTTCATAGAAAACAATTCTAAGAGTTAAAAAATAATTTATTCACTAATATTTAGGCTAAATTTAAATTAGTTATAGTAAAACCCATCCTAGAATATTTAGGATCAAAGTCTTTAATATTAAAGCTCAATACTACTAATCAATTTTAATGATCAGCCCGATGAGAAAACCCAAAACTATATAATACTTGAATTTATATTTTCACTAGTCAAAATACTTGTAGATCTATATGTTGAAAATGTACAAAATTATCCTAGGACTAAAACCCCTAGTTTGTCAAAACGTACTTTTAGAAAAATATTTAATATATTTATTTAAAAAAACAATGTAGGTAGTGTTAATGGTTTTTAATGATAATAAGAACAATAATAATAATAATGATAATAAGAACAATAATATAATAGTATAACCACATATACAAATATTCATTACTGTAATTTATAATAAAATTATTTACTATAAATATATTCCCAGTGACTTTGATTTCTGCGTATAATAATAATAAGAAAATAAGAAAATAATAAAATGTATTCCTACTTCCTCTCTTGTCCCCTTATTTCCTGAGAAAGCACAGTAGCACAAAACAATAAAACAAAGTAAACATAAGAGGAAGAGTCAGAGAAAGAGAGAGGGTTCATTTATTAGAGCATCTCCAACCCTATTGTCTTGTTTTGTGTTGTGAATCCTAGGTGGCATGAGGCACAAGACAATGTCTTGTATAGGTGGCAATGTTATATTCACAAATGACAATGGGTTTAAAAAGTCATCTCCAATGCAAAAATATTGAGAAGACAATACAAATATTTTTTTACAACTTCCAAGACAACTTTTACTCTTCTACTTCTTTTTTATAAATATTTTTATTCACAAATGATGATGTGGACATAAAGACATTGTGAAGTGCATTGTCTAGATCTAGACAACCAACTTCACATTGTCTTTGCCATGTCATTGCCATGTCAACTCCACACTTTATTTCACATTTGCATTGGAGAAGTACTTTTGAAAAAAATGGTTGTCATTCCTATGTGGCAACCATTTTTTTCAAACTCACAATAGGGTTGGAGATGCTCTTAGAGAACATGGTCTTCTCCTTTTGAAGAAGAAGAGGGTGTATAGTGAGAGACGGGGAAGAGTGATTAAGAGAGAAGACAGAAGGAAAGGGGATGGAGAAGAGGAAGGCTCACCGAGAGGGGAGAGAGTGGTGGAGCTCGGCGCTCGCGATCTGATTGCCGTGGCGCCGATCGGCACTGGCCAGCGGATCGTGGTCCGGGAAGCTGGATTCATTGGAGCTTGCGAATCGAAGGTGACGAGGTCCTCGATGCGGTGCTCCGACGAAGGCGCCGGTGAAGTAACCGGCTCGAGCAGAGGTCGACCTGTGATAGGAGTCGACGGCGACGGGGTAGCCGAGGCGCGACGACATCGGGCGATCGGAGAAGGGGCGTGGAGCAGCACTGATGGCGATGGTCTGAGGAAGAGGCAGCAGTGGGGCGGGATCCGGCCATCGAGGCGGAGAAGGTCGGCCATGGCTCCGCACGAGTGCGGCAAAACGATGGAGTCCCGGGCGGTCGGCTCTTCACGGCAGGCGGCCTGGGTCAGGTGAGTAGCTATTTGGTGGTGGTGGATTTTTGGGTGGTTGGTCGGAGATAGGAGGAGAAGACGGCGAGGGGTTTCGACACACGACGATGCTCGATTTTCGGTCGAGCACCGCGTGCTATGTCGTGGCGACTACTTCCACATTGGCACGAAAACGAGTGGCCGTGCTGGTGTTGTCGTGATTGGCAGCGGTGCTGCTGGGAATTGAGTTCTTATGTAGATGTAAATGTATCTATAAAGTGTAAGGATGAAGGACAGACACATACACGATACACCACACCTTGGTTGATGTTGGTTGGACGTCAGTTATGGCTAGATGGATTTGAGAGGAAATGATTTCGCACAGGATCGGGGTTATATATTAGAGGCGAGAGAGGAAGGGAGATATATATAAGATATATAGAGAAAAGATTTGGCTTCGGATGAGCCATATCTGGATTAGAACAAAACTAGTTTAATCTAATCTAAACCAAATAATTGATAATACCAATATTTTAGATTAACATTTAGTATTATCAAATAGATTGAATAATATGAATTGAGATCTAGCTCGAATGAAAGATCAGAATAATACTTTTAAAAATGATATTTAGTATTTTAAATAATCCTTAAAAAATTTTCATAAAATCAATTCTCAACGTATTGTTGAGAATAATTCAAATATTTGTATATAAAATAAAACTAGATTAATTAAATCTAACAATAGTATTTGGTAACCTTAGTAATTCAAATTGAGCTTCCAATAATATCAAATATTATTTAGACAGATTTCATAAATTCAAATCATAAAGTATAAATTAATACTTCTAGAATTTTGTAAACTTAAAATATTTTTGACAAATCATATTTTCTTTTCTAAGACATATATAAAAAAAATAATTTTATTTTCTAGAAACTGAAATGAAATAAAAGAAAATTTAAAGATTCAGGAAGAGGGTTTACAGACGATCACATGCTAACACGAATACTGGGAGCCCGAAAGTCCTAATGGGGTAAAATCATCGGAGGAGAGCCCCAATCTGACATTACGCGGACCCGAAGCAAAATCTAGATACTCTCGATCAAAGTTCTTCCATGCTTCTCCATCAGATGGGTGATCCAACACTCCTTCGATCTGTTCCCTCCTGTGCCAACTCATGTTTTCTACAGTCTCCTTTGTAGCGCCCCGCTTTCGATAGGCGACAGGAACTTCATAATATGCTAGCGCTGAGTTAGATCGACCGGGAACTTAGATGGCCATCTGACTCGATCGCTAAGCTTAGTAAACGTTAACGCCTTGCGGCATCGATTCAAATCGATTTGGACGAAAGTTACGAGAATCGATCCAACTAATGGAACGACTTTTGTTGAAATAAGTCCTAGATGCAGCGGGCTGCGTCTCGATGAGTGAGCTCTCTATAAGAGTCCCTTCGACGGGACCGGACCGCTGTATGTTTTCTTGGAGCTTTGCCGCTGGGCTTGATGAAGTGCTTTCGCGTCGTTTTCATGGATGCAATTACAATTTCGATGCAAGGGAAAAAGAAGAAATTCTAACAAAGCGTTGGTGCCATTGCAGGAGCTCGCGTAACTAAGGATTAACGTTGCGTAGCGCTTGGACGATCGGCACGAAGCAAAGTAATCGGTGGGTGATTTGGCCCCTTCTTTTCTACTCTGTCCCGCAAACTTATTCCTTGCTTCGAATTCATTCAAATCGAACGATGCCAAGTTAATTGCATGCCAATCCACTAAGTCCAAGAACACGGGAAAACGTATCGATTTAGAGAAATTCACTCTGAAAATACAAGTCTATCACATAATCCAGAAAGTTTAAGGTTCTAGTAAAAAGATAGACTATTTTACGTGCTGCAAAATATTATGAAACATCGATCGTGGATTAGGATGCCTCGGACAATTTGGTGCCTACGGGACGCTAAATCGGAGTACGGCTTGGGAAAAATGAAACGTTGCATGAGTTGGGGGAAATGATAATGTCGTTCAATACTGTCCGCGCTATACAAAACTAGTTGCATATATAAACTGTTCACGCATTGGCATGGTCATGGACAGCTTGTGCACAAGTTGATATTTTCCTCGAATCGATATCCGGGGCATCGGAATCTCGACCTAGGGGGAATGATTAATCGTGCTTCGGCACTGATGCATTTTGGAACCGTCAGTCAGGCTTGCAACCTAGACTGACGGGGCCGAAATGCCATTGAGATAGTCCCATGTGATGTGTAACATCAGTGACCGCATATAAGATAGTAGCATGCTCACCTATTGTCTTATGCAGGTGTAAATATTATCTCTGTTTTCATGCAGGGACGAGCACGGCCGTGGTAAGAAATATGATAAACTGCTATAGTTCACTGTATGCTTTATTACGCAAAGATGACTATCGAATATGAATTGAATTCATTTAGTTCTAATAGAAAGACAACTCTAAAGCATGCCTACCCTAACAATCAGAGTCGGTTTAGACGAGTGGGTTCGTCTCGTCCACTTAGCAAGTGTGCTAATCCCATTCCCCTAATTTTCCCAGGTGCGACGGGCGTGCCCAACTAAACTGGAGCTGGAGTACGGAGAGGCATTTTGAAGCTCTTCCTATGTTGAAGTATTTTGAAGCCAATTCAAGTCGACGGCTTTGTATAAAGGGGCGAATGTATGGGACGGCAAGCGTAGTTCAGGCAACTTGTCGAATGTATTTTCTTTATGTTTTCAATCAATGTAGCCGCAACGGCATCCAATGTAATTACGACTTACACTTCGTTGCAAGCTATGAATGAAAAGCATTTCTATCTTCCTATACTGCGTCTTATATTCTGATGTGAATTGTGAAGTTTCGACTTGACGTATTAATATCAAAATGAAAAGATAACCATTTGAGAACTTGTCATCTTGCCTTGCACGAGCGCAACTCCAGGCTCGTGCGGCATCACGCCTTAGCGAGGACGATCGAATCGGCAAGGTAACACCGGGGACGAACGGTTTGTCGACTCGGGACGTGACAAATTGGTATCAGAGCTCAGTTATGTTTCCTCGGATTTTTGAAATATGTTTCATTGTTGGAATGTCCGTTGCGATGGCTTGATTGAATGCTTGTCGGCATGCTGCGTGAAATACAAGTTCCATACAGGTAAGCCCGTAGATATTTTTGAAAAATACTAACGGGTTTACACTGTTTGTAGGAATGACTAAGCGAGATAAGAAAATCGCCGGCCCAACAACCCAAACTGTAGATAGTACGTCGAGCACAAAAAGTACTGAGCCTAGCGAGACGACTATGCAGAAGATGCTACAGTTGATGGAACTGCAGCAGCAGCAGCTTCAGACACAATTCAAAGCCCAATTTGAGGCGCAACAAAAACAGATGAATGCCCTAACTCAGATAGTGAGCAGAATGGCGGGCAATACCAAGACGACGGACGAAGAGCCCAAGGAAAAGCAAGGTGATCAAGAAGAAGATGAGGAGAAAGATGGCTCCCCGCCAATGATGAACTCTCCTTCCATGTTCAAAGTGAAGGAGTTTCGTAAAATGAACCCGCCAAAGTTCAACGGCCGAGCAGAGCCCGACGTGATAGTAGGATGGCTCGCAGAGATGGAGGACTTGTTTGATCTCTTCTGCATCGAAGGGTCCCAGAGGGTGGCCTGTGCGGCATTACAGTTACAACTAAGAGCACATGACTGGTGGGCGGCGAAGAAACAAGAGATCTGTGAAACCGATTCAAACAAAAAGATTTCTTAGGAAATGTTCAAGACAGCCTTCCTTGAGCAGTACGTTCCTCGCACCATCCGTCGACAGAAGGCGGATGAGTTCATGATGTTGAGGCAGGGGAATATGAGTGTCGAAGATTATGATGCAAGCTTCTCGAAACTTGCAAAATTTGCCGGCGCCTTCCTGCCCAACAAAGAAGAATGGTGCGAGCGTTTTCAGCAAGGCCTCAACGAAGAACTGCGTAGGGATGTCATGAACTAACGATGCCAAACTTATCGTGAATCCTACGAAGCCGCACTTGATAGCGAGCGGATCTTTGGCCATATGTCGCAAAGGGCCGTGCTTGTCATTCGTAACAACTTCAACAAGCTTCCTAACGATGCCGGGGGATCGGGAATATCTAAACGTCCGAACACATTTGATAACCGGGACAATGGCGGACCACATTGCAGTAGATGCGGTAGGCATGGGCACCGAACCACCGATTGCTTGACAAGAGCCTGCTTCAAGTTTGGCGAGGTAGGCCACATAGCAACGTATTGCCCGCAGAAAGTTCAGAATCAACATAACATGCCAAGGAACATTCCGAATCCGCATAAAGCGCCGATACTGCAAGGCGCGAATGCGGTGCCCGTCAACCAACAGAACCAACGCCACGGAGCTCAAGGCCAAGTTTATGCCTTAACTCGGGATGAGGCGCTTGCGTCCGATACGGTTGTAACAGGTATATTACTCTACAAAGATATACCTGCTCGAGTATTATTCGATTCGGGTGCGACGTATAGCTTTATATCTGCTGATTTTACGAGAGAAAATAAAATAACCATGCAATCACTAGATATAAATATTAGCGTTAGCACTCCGTCGGGAGTCGATATGCCCACAAACTTTATTTGTAGGGATGGCCACATTTGCATCGGAGGAAGATATCTATCCTTGGATGCCGTCGTACTAGACATCAAAGATTACGACGTAATCCTGGACATGGATTGGTTGGGCGCTTGTCGTGCAACGATAGAGTGCACGGAGAAGAGAGTGGTGTTTCGTCTTTCTGGCGAGGCAGAGTTCTCCTATTCGTACGGTACGGTCTCGAAGACGACAATGATGGTGTCGACAATCTCGGCGAGACGTATGCTGCATTCCGGCTGCACGGGATACTTGGCATCGGTCCGAGACATGCGGAAGGATAATACAAACACAATGTAGACTGATGTTGTGGCAGATTTTCCCCTCGTTTTTCCTGACGAGATGCCAGGGATGCCGCCGGATCGAGAAATAGAATTCAGCATCGACACCTTTCCGGATACACGGCCGATATCAAAGGCGTCTTACCGAATGGCTCCAGCAGAACTGAAGGAGATGAAGGTGCAATTACAAGAGTTGCTAGAGCGCAGATTTATTCGCCCTAGCGTCTCTCCGTGGGGAGCTTCCGTACTGTTCGTAAAGAAGAAGGATGGGTCGTTGCGGCTATGCATCGACTATCGGGAACTCAACAAGGCGACCGTGCGAAACAAGTATCATTTGCCGCGAATCGATGACTTGTTTGACCAACTGCATGGCACGACAATATTTTCAAAAATCGATCTTCGTTCAGGCTATCATCAATTGAAGATCAAGTCTGACGACATATCGAAGTCTGCCTTCCGCATTCGATATGGTCATTACGAATTCCTCGTCATGCCGTTCGGTTTGACGAATGCCCCAGCCGCGTTCATGGATCTGATGAACCGAGTCTTCCAACCTCAAATAGATAAATTTGTAGTCGTATTCATCGACGATATCCTTGTCTACTCAAAAAATCGTGAAGAACATGCAGAACATTTGAAGACGGTACTGCAGATTCTGCGTGAAAACAAATTGTACGCCAAGCAGAGTAAGTACGAGTTCTGGATGAGTAGCGTGACATTCCTCGGGCACGTAATCTCTGCCGAAGGTGTCGCGGTAGACCCAAAGAAGATTGATGCGGTGGTGGATTGGAAACGACCTGCCTCGGCTAGCGACATTCGGATTTTCCTGGGCTTAGCGGGCTATTATCGTAGATTCGTGCGAAGCTTCTCAAAACTAGCGTCGCCTCTGACTCGCCTCACCAGAAGGGAGTAGTATTTGAATGGAGCGACGACTGTGAATCCAGCTTCCAAAAGTTGAAGCAACGGCTCATCTCAGCTCCAATCCTTGCACTTCCAGACGGTCCAGAAGGCTTTCAGATATTCAGCAACGCATCGGGAACTGGACTCGGGTGCGTACTCATGCAGAGAGACAAAGTCATCTCCTACGCTTCACGGCAGTTGAAGCAGTACGAGAAAAACTACCTGACGCACGACCTAGAATTGGCGGCGATCGTCTTTGCATTGAAGTTATGGCGGCACTACCTCTATGGCGTGGCATGCAGAATCTACACAGATCACAAAATCCTGAAGTACTTATTTACGCAACGGAAACTCAACCTACGACAGCGACGTTGGCTCGAACTCATAAAAGATTACGAGCTAACGATCGAGTATACACCGGGCAAGGGAAACGTAGTGGCCGACGCACTCAGCAGAATGTTTATGGGAACACTGGCCATAAACAAGGAGATAAAGCGAGACCTTGAAGCGATGGGTATCGAACTCGAAATTGAGTATCGACACCTGCACCTAGCTCAACTGAAGTTAGGATCGAGCCTGCTTAGCAAGATAAAGACCGTACAGGGGGACGACTCATTCCTGAAGAAAATGCGTGAGCTGATTTCAACGGGAAGGGTGACTGACTTTGCGGAAGACGGAGACGGGACGATGCGACTAAAGGAAAGGCTCTGCATTCCTGAAACTGCCGAACTCAGAAAAGAAATTCTGACGGAGACGCACTATGCGAAGTACTCGTTACATCCTGGCAGCACCAAGATGTACAAGGACTTGTGCACAAACTTTTGGTGGCACGGCATGAAGAAAGACGTGGCTACGTTCGTATCGCAATGCATGGCGTGTCAGCAAGTGAAGGCGGAACACCAACGGCCAGGCGGCGAGCTGCAGAACATCCCCATTCCTGAGTGGAAGTGGGACAATATCTCGATAGATTTTATTGTGGGATTTCCGAAGACGCCGCGGGAGAATGACGCGATTTGGGTCATTGTTGATAGATTGACCAAGTCGACTCACTTCATCGCAATTAAAGTAGGATGGAGCGTCGATCGGTTAGCACAAATCTACGTCGATGAGATTGTTCGACTGCACGGGGTACCGGCCTTTATAATTTCGGACAGAGACGGGCGATTCCTATCGCATTTCTGGACGAGCCTCCAAGCGGTGATGGGGACCAAACTAAACTTTAGTTTTGCGTACCATCCCCAAACAGACGGTCAGACAGAGAGGGTCAATCAGATCTTAGAAGATATGTTACGTCTGTGTGCGATCGACCTAAAGACTAGTTGGGATACGCATTTGCCGCTTGCGAAGTTTGCGTATAACAATAGTTATCAGTCGAGCATTCAGATGGCTCCATATGAAGCGCTCTATGGGAGGAAGTACTGTTCGCCGATATGTTTGGATGAAGTCGGAGAGCGACAAGTGCTTGGACCGGAACTGGTGGAGCAGGCCGTCGAAAAGGTCCGCTTGATTCGAGATAGACTCCGCATCGCGCAAAGTCGACAAAAGAGCTACGCAGATCTTCGTCGACGTCCGCTAGAGTTCTTGGCCGGGGACCATGTGTTTCTAAAAGTAACGCCGATGTGCGGTGTGATGCGGTTCGACGTTAAAGGCAAGTTGAGCCCGAGATTTGTAGGCCCCTTCGAGATCATTGAGCGAGTTGCGACGGTTGCTTATCGGATCGTACTACCTCCTGCCTTAGCTGATGTGCACGATGTTTTCCACGTTTCATAACTTCGAAAATACGTGCACGATCCAAGTCATGTGGTTAGCTTCGATCAGTTGGAGCTACGTACTGACTTGTCTTACTCGGAGGAGCCTATTCAAATTTTGGACCGCAAGGAGAAGGTGCTGCAAAATCGGTCGATGTCCTTGGTCCGCGTGCTTTGGCGGAACCATTCAGTCGAGGAGTCGACGTGGGAGATGGAGGCGGAGATGAAAGAGAAGTACCCCGCGTTGTTTGTCTAAATTAAGGTCAGACCCTTGTTCTTAAGTTTCGGGACGAAACTTTTTCTTAGTGGTATACTATGTAGCGCCCTGCTTTCGATAGGCGACAGGAACTTCATAATATGCTAGCGCCGAGTCAGATCGACCAGAAACTTAGATGGCCGTCTGACTCGATCGCTAAGCTTGGTAAACGTTAACGCCTTGCGACATCGATTCAAATCGATTTGGACGGAAGTTACGAGAATCGATCCAACTAATGGAACGACTTCTGTTGGAATAAGTCCTAATGCAGCGGGCTGCGTCTCGGCGAGTGAGCTCTCTATAAGAGTCCCTTCAACGGGACCGGACCGCTGTATGTTTTCTTGGAGCTTTGCCGCTGGGCTTGATGAAGTACTTTCGCGTCGTTTTCATGGATGCAATTACAATTTCGATGTAAGGGGAAAAGAAAGAATTCTAACAAAGCATTGGTACCATTGCAGGAGCTCGTGTAACTAAGGATTGACGTTGCGTAGCGCTTGGACGATCGGTACGAAGCAAAGTAATCGGTGGGTGATTCGGCCCCTTCTTTTCTACTCTGTCCCGCAAACTTATTCCTTGCTTCGAATTCATTCAAATCGAACGATGCCAAGTTAATTGCATGCCAATCCACTAAGTCCAAGAACTCGGGAAAATGTATCGATTTAGAGAAATTCACTCTGAAAATACAAGTCTATCACATAATCCAGAAAGTTTAAGGTTCTAGTAAAAAGATAGACTATTTTACGTGCTGTAAAATATTATGAAACGTCGATCGTGGATTATGATGTCTCGGACAATTTGGTGCCTACGGGACGCTAAATCGGAGTACGGCTTGGGGAAAATGAAACGTTGCATGAGTTGGGGGAAATGATAATGTCGTTCAATACTGTCCGTGCTATACAAAACTAGTTGCATATATATACTGTTCATGCATTGGCATGGTCATGAACAGCTTGTGCACAAGTTGATATTTTCCTCGAATCGATATCCGGGGCATCGGAATTGACTCGACCTAGGAGGAATGATTAATCGTGCTTTGGCACTGATGCATTTCGGAACCGTCAGTCAGGCTTGTAACCTAGATTGACGGGACCGAAATGCCATTGAGATAGTCCCATGTGATGTGTAACATCAGTGACCGCATATTAGATAGTAGCATGCTCACCTATTGTCTTATGCAGGTGTAAATATTATCTCTGTTTTCATGCAGGGACGAGCACGGCCGTGGTAAGAAATATGATAAACTGTTATGGTTCACTGTATGCTTTATTGCGCAAAGATGGCTATCGAATATGAATTGAATTCATTTAGTTCTAATAGAAAGACAACTCTAAAGCATGCCTACCTTAATAATCAGAGTCAGTTTAGACGAGTGGGTTCGTCTCGTCCACTTAGCAAGTGTGCTAATCCCATTCCCCCAATTTCCCCAGGTGCGACGGGCGCGCCCAACTAAACTAGAGCTGGAGTACGGAGAGGCGTTTTGAAGCTCTTCCTATGCTGAAGTATTTTGAAGCCAATTCAAGTCGACGGCTTTGAATAAAGGGGCGAATGTATGGGACGGCAAGCGTAGTTCAGGCAACTTGTTGAATGTATTCTCTTTATGTTTTCAATCAATGTAGCCGCAACGGCATCCAATATAATTACGACTTGCACTTCGTTGCAAGCTATGAATGAAAAGCATTTCTATCTTCCTATACTGCGTCATATATTCTGATGTGAATTGTGAAGTTTTGACTTGACGTATTAATATCAAAATGAAAAGTTAATCATTTGAGAACTTGTCATCTTGCCTTGCACGAGCGCAACTCCAGGCTCGTGCGGCATCACGCCTTAGCGAGGACGATCGAATCGGCAAGGTAACACCGGGGACGAACGGTTTGTCGACTCGGGGCGTGACTTCCTTTGTTGGCCCATTGGTCATGGTCAAACCTGATTTTAATAATTGATCAAACTCTGTCTCGATATATAAAATAATTCAGATGTTTACTAAAGACGTTTTGGACGCTGATCACGATTGGATATCTACTCAGTTTAAGACCGAAGCTCTGTTTGCCACTCAAGACTGTATTTCCTTAAGCAATATATTTTTTATTTTTATTGAGTCTAGGAATACATTATACACCAAGTCGTACTGTCAAATAGGCTATCCGAAATCGTTTTTCAAAACTGACCTATCGTTTTTTAAAATGACCTATGTTTTTGAAAAATATTTACTTTTACAAAAAGTTTCTGAAGGATTTTCAAAAAGTCAAAATAATTTTTAACAAAATAAACGTGACCAAACCCTGACAAAACTCGGCCAGAGTTCGGCCAATGTAAACGTTGGATTTTGAACTTGGTCTCCCTTCAGTTGCGGTTTGTTAGAAAGAGTTCTGTCCGAATTCTGTCAGAGTTCTGTCTTTAAAAAAAACTATAAATAGAGAGGAATTATGATCATTTCAACACACTCATTCACTTTCATCTTCTTTCTGCTAAAGCTTACGTTTCTTCCAAAGAGTTTTCAAAAAGCTTCCATTTTCAAATTTCAAGCCAGTTACAATTCTCTAGTCAATTTGCCGATACGGTGCGGTTTAAAAGATTTCAGAGAAATTGTAATCAGAGGCTTGATTGAAGAAAGACTCTTCAAAACTGAAGTTGGTCGAGTTCGTCGTATCAAAGCTCGCGTCTGTAGAAGTTGCAAGGACGTCGTATGAAAACTTGCGGGATTTTCCAATAGTGGTTCAACTGGAAGCTAGAGTTCTTCCGACTGGACTAGTCCTCACAAGAGAAAAATCAGTATAAATCTCTGTGTTTGCGTTTGCCTTCTAATCACTCTTTTCTTTACAGTTATTATTTTATAATTATTATTATTTTTGTGATCTAACTGCTAACAAGTTTTAATTTAGCAATATTCTGCTGCCTACTCTATTCACCCCCCTCTAGAGTATTCTATTTTACGATTTCGTTCCTACAATTGGTATCAGAGCAGGTTATACAGGTAAAGCAAGATAAAACTACTGTTATATTCAGTTATTTTTAATTGTTATATAGATCACAGTATTATACATGGCAACTGTGAAATTCATAACTTAAGGCCAAACCACAAACAGACTTTCACTGTTTGACGGCACAAACTACACTTACTGGAAAATACGGATGAGTTTCTTCTCAAAATCTCTTGATTTTGACTTATGGTCTATAGTTATTGATGGCTACAAAAAGCCTCCTCGTATTAATGTTGATGAAGTTTTAGTTGAAAAATCCCATGACAAATATACGGAGGATGAAAAAAAAGGCCAGTCTTGATGCACGTGCTATTAACGCTTTATTTTATGCTTTAGACAGAACTAAATTCAACAGGGTATCGACTTGCACAACATCAAATGAAGTATGAAAACTTCTCGAAGTAACCCACGAAGGAACAACACAAGTCAAGGAGTCAAAGATCAGCAGAATTACTCAAGAGTATGAGGCATTCAAAATGAAGCCAAGTGAATCAGTCACTCAAATGTTTACGAGATTCTTGTATATTGTAAATCCTTTGTCCTCATTAGGCAAGGAATACAGTAACCATGAGAAGATTCGCAAACTTCTACGAGCTCTCATAAAGAACTGGATTCCAAAGGCTACAACAATCATTGAAGGAAACGACCTCTCAACAATGCCTCTGGAAACACTCATGGGTAAGCTACTCACTCACGAGTTAGAACTTCAAGACTTTAAAGATACTACACCAAAGGATAAGTCAGAAAAGTCGATTGCTCTCAAGGCTCAAATAGAAGAACTGTCGAAGATGATTCTGACGAAAGCGACTCTGACTCTGAAGATTAAGCTCTTCTAGTAAGAAAATTCAAGAAGTTTATGGGATTCAACAGAAAAACAAAAGATAGCAACAACAACAACAACGAGGAAGATCCTATTTGCTACAGATGTAAGAAAAAAGGACATATGAAGAAAGATTATCCATCATCATCATCATCAACAACAAAAAAGCAACAAATATGACAAAGGCTACCTGAAGAGATCTACATCAAAGAAGTACGTCAATACAAGCATATGGCATAAAAGCGATTTAGAAGACAAACAATCAGATGACGCTGCAAATGTATGCTTGATGGCTTGCGATCAGGTAATCAATAATCCTCTGTTTGATCTTTATGATGATTTTACCTTTGAGAAACTAGAAGAGGCTTTCAGTGACCTGTTAAATGATTATAGGAAACTGCATAGTAAATATGAAACCTCTAAGAAGGTACTCAAAGAGTACAAAGGTGAGATAGAAAGACTTACCGACCAATTAGCTGATGTTAGCAATAATGACTCTTCTATTGAGTCTGGTGAGCTTTCATCTATTAAGCTGTTGTTACATGAGACTATTAAGTTATCTGAAGAAAAAGACCAAACTATCATCCATCTAAAGGAAGACCTATCTAAGGAGAGAAAGAATCTCCAGTGTGCACAAGTCAGAATATAAATACTTACATTTGACTACACTAGATTATATGATACCTCCAAAAAGTTGGAAATTAGTTTAGAAAAATGGTCTGAAGTTGCTGCTTCCTATTCTAACACGTGTCAATTACCGAATCATCGGAACACGCCCACCAAATACTGTTAGACCAAACCATACTAAACCTATGCCCAAGAAGACTAATAGGCATGTATTTTTTATACTAGAAAACCAAAACCTACCAATCATGCACCTCACACAACTTTCAACACTCAACATGCTAAATGTCGTTATTGTGGCCTCATTGGTCATATATCCTCTGCATATAGAATCAGAAAGTTAGTAGATTTAAATGTTTATGCATGGATACCAAAAACTAATCTGTCATGACCTTACAAGAAATGGGTACCAAGAGTTTCATCTGCAAATTATTTTGTAGGTGGAACGTCCTTCACATGCTAGAAGCAAATGGATCCTCGATAGCGGTTGCTCACGGCACATGACCGGTGATGCTTCATTATTCGCAATACTGTCGAAGAAGAATAAAGAAGGATACGTCTCCTTCGTTAATAATTTAAGAGGGTACATAATCGGTATTGGTGACATTGGTTAGGCTCCCTATCCTGTGATTAAAGATGTCTGTCTAGTTACCGAGTTAAAATATAATCTACTCAGCATAAGCCATTTAGCTGATCACGGTTATGGTATTAACTTCATAAAAGACAAATGTACTATAGTTGATAGTTCAACTGGCAGTACTATCTTTGAAGGTATCAGGGAAGACAATATATATGTTTTCTATCTGTTAGAAGATGCTAACAAAGCAGGTAGATACTTAGTGGCCAAGAGCATTGAGAGTAAACTATGTCATATGAGACTCGGTCATGCAAATATGGACACAATTTCAAAACTATCTACAAAGAAGTTGGTACGCGGCTTACCGGACATATCTTTCAAGAAGGATACGGTATTTAGTTAATGTGAAAAGAACAAAGCTACCCGATCTGCCTTTAAATCCAAGAACGTTGTAAGTACCACTAGACCTCTACAATTATTGCATATGGACTTATTTGGACCAAGTAGAATTGCTAGTCTAGGTGGTAAGTTATATGCATTTGTCATTGTAGATGATTTCTCAAGATATAGCTCAACCTCCAAGTTTTACTGATTTCAAAAATCTTGATTATGTTTTCAAGTTGAAGAAAGCCTTATACGGTTTAAAACAAGCCCCTTGTGCTTGGTACGACCGTCTAAGCTCTTTTCTACTTGACAACATTTTTTCAAAGGAAAAGGTTGATACTACATTATTTATAAAATCTTTGAATAACAATGTTCTTTTAATTCAAGTCTATATAGATGATATTATTTTTGGATCTACTGATGAATCTGTTTGTCAAAAAATTTCAAAATGTATGCAGAATGAGTTTGAGATGAGCGTGATGGAAGAGCAGAAATTTTTTCTCGGACTGCAAATCAAACAAACCAATAATGGGACGTTCATAAATCAAGCAAAGTACACAAAGGATCTATTAAAGAAGTTCAACCTAGAAGCAGTCAAACCACTTAGCACTCCAATGGTGACTTCAACCTAGCTTGATATTAATGAACAAGGCAAACCAGTCGACATACGTAAGTATCAA
The DNA here is from genome assembly GCA_029216955.1 of Iris pallida. NCBI lineage: Eukaryota > Viridiplantae > Streptophyta > Magnoliopsida > Asparagales > Iridaceae > Iris > Iris pallida. Next base: position 3,919,841 of record JANAVB010040014.1, on the reverse strand, counting down.
GGTATAATCGGTAGCTTACTGTACTTAACTGCTAGTCGACCTGACATTATGTTTAGTGTTTGCTTGTGTGCTCGTTTTCAAGCCAATCCTAAGGAATCACATCTGTATGCAGTTAAGCTGTGTGTAGTTAAGCGTATCTTCCAATACCTTAAAGACACCGCTTCTGTCGGCTTATGGTATCCCAAAACTACGTTATTTGACCTAACCGGTTATTCTGATGCTGATTTTTCCGGATACAAAGTAGATAGAAAAAGTACCAGCGGCACATGTCATTTTCTAGGAAAAGCTCTAGTCTCTTGATTTAGCAAAAAGCAAAATTCTGGCACGTTATCAACAACCGAGGCTGAATATATCGTCGCAGGACGTTATTGTGCACAAATTTTATTGATGAAGCAAACCTTAGAAGACTATGGATTGCATTTTACACACATACCCATTTTCTGTAATAACACTAGTTCTATTAATTTGACTAATAATCCAGTATGTCATTCTCGTACTAAGCATATCGAGATTCGACATCACTTTCTTAGAGATCATCAACAAAATGGAGATATAGACCTTGTATACATAGACACACAGAATCAATTAGCTGACATACTCACAAAATCTCTAGCGGAAGATCGTTTTAATTATTTACGTCGAGAATTAGGAATTTTAGACGTCAATAATATTAATTAATTTTGTTCTATTTATTAATTTATTCAATACTCAATAACTGTTTTCGAGATAAGCCTAAAAAGAGTCTGTCTGTAACCACGACTACGGTCGAAGCGAAACGGTATTTAAGAGTTCCCCGGTGAACCTCCGTTAGCTGGAACAGTACTTCTACAGCTAATCTGAAAAAGATACTGAGTAAAGAATATTAATTTATAAAATAATATTAATTATATTATTTAAAATTTTAAATTACTAAACATTGAATTAAATATTTGAAATGAGTTGATCAAAAGGACATGGCCCACAAATATTTTTAAAACCCCAAAAGAACCCTAGGCGAATTCGGCCCGAGTTCGGTCCGAATTCGGCCAGAGTTCGTTTGGTGCTGTATGTTTTTTAAACAGAACCCGAGGCCATCTCCTCTTCTTCACTTCCAAACCCATCTATTCTCATCAGCAGCAGCAGCCGAAACCCCCCAAACCCTAGTTCTTCTCCACTCCATATCTTCCAATCCACGTGGAGATTTCCATCCAAAATTTGGATTCGTGCGGAGAATCGCGTCCTCTACAGCATACTTGATTCTCAGAAGGTATAATTACTTCTCTCCTCGACTTTCAAATTTTTAGGGTTTCTAGTTTTAGGAAAGAATGCCTAAGGGATTCAATCCTTTCAAGAGGAAGAAGACCCATGCCAGTAAGGAGGTATCGTCTTCTGATCCGAACACGAATTCCCTCTTTTTCCCAGTCCAATCAAATGACGGCGCGTCGGATGAGTTTTACTTCAAAAATCACGACCAAGCATTGCTTTGGCATGCTGATTTTGCTATGCGCACTATATGTACCGGATCTCCGATTAAGTGGACTATATTTCCTGATCAACGTCGCTACTTTGAAGCATTAGGGTTACACCATTTTGCTACCCTACAATTCTCTATAGCTACTAATGCCATTAGATTATTCTATTGTAACTTCGTGTTAGACACTTCTACCGCAAGGACTCGTATTGGCAGGATAGATATCGAGTTCAATGATGCATTGCTAGCAGAAATCCTTGGTCTTTCAAATGAAGGTGCCCACTCGATGACATTACTAACTTCGATTTTCCTGAGGGCACGACCTTTGTTAGTTTCAAGAATGAGCTTTGAGTGCCCGTACGTGCTCGTCCTGGAAAGTTCAAGGCCAATAACTTGAACTTGTTTAACTACGAGTTACATCGCATCATCTATTCCACTCTACTTTCCAAATCCACTTCAAAAGATGATGTCACTGCACTCAAACTTTTTGCCCTATATCACATTCTTAAGGGGATTCATTTTTCTGTCCCTAAGACAATTATTCAGATGATGGGTAGATGTCGTAGAAGAGACCGCAACCTCCCTTATGCGATGCTTATCCACTTGTACTCTGGATCCTGAGCCCAAGTTTCAAGCTTTCTCGTCGCAGCATTGCCACTGCTCCTCCACCTCCTGCACCTGCTCCTACTGCACATGTTCCTCCTCTGTCTAACCCTATGACCTTTGAGGGTATTCATCAGCACCTATCGGATCTGCAGACGTTCTTTGTTGACACTTCCGGGGAACATGAGTTCCGTGACGTGACTCAGTTCCAAGCTATTGCCAACTCATTTGTCGATCTCAGATTTGTACAGACGGGTCATTCTACTAGCTCGCTTCTTAGAGACCCTTCTATATCTGGTTACCGTTTTGATGATGAGGCGGTCCACTCTCTGTTCCAGCCATGGAACGCTTACGATTGGTATCATACTTCTGGTGCTACTCCACACACCTTTGGAGCTGACACATCTGGAGCTGGTCCATCTGGACATGCTGGCATTATAGAAGATGACGATGATGATGAGGATGATTTTTGAGTTGTTCTACTTTTGAGACTGATGATTTTGTCTTTTGTTTACTTGGAAATGCTCCGACATTCCAAGTTAGTATCAGTACTTTTATTTGGATATGATTTACGACTGTTTGGTGGACACTACAAAAAAAAGTCATTTTATAACGTTTTTGAAATCATTATTATAACACGATATAAAAGCGATACACAATTTCAAAAACATCCTTTAATATGACGATTCAGAGAAATTTTTAGTGCCATACTAATTTACGCTAGTGTTATAAAAAGTTCAAAATTTTGGTCGACCCACTCTTATTTTTTTCACCCAAATTTTTTTCCCTCTTGTCAAACCCGATACCATCTCCTCTGCTGTCCCGCACTTCCCTTCAGAAAATTTCTTTCCCCTTGTAATGTCCCTCTCCTTCTTCAGAAAAACTTTTATTCTCTCATTCTTATCTTTTCATATTGATCTCCTCCGCGTCCTATTTCCTCTCTGTCGCTCGCTCTACTTTTAGAGGTGAGTCGAGGAGGAACCTCGATGCCTTCCCGAGAAGGATGCGCTCATAAAGGCTCGGAGGAAGGACCTGGGGAGGTGATCGCCATAAACGACCGCTGGCTTGCCCTCGACTTGGACTCCAAGGACCCGACCTCTTCTTCCTTTTTGTGAGTGTAAGAAATTAGGGTTTGTTTGGTTGTTTTCTTTCCGCTTTTGGCCAATCATTTATGGATTTTGAAGAGAGGAGGAAGCTGAGGTCGAGGAGGAGGCTTCTCCTTCTTCTTGTACCGGTAGAAAACTATGAGTTGGTGAATTAGAAATTAAGGTTTCTTTTCGAGAAAAAGAGGAACTTTGTTACTTCTTCTTCTTACACCTAAAGAACCCTCGAGTCAATCTTTCCTGTCACATAAAACATTATTATTCTTCTTCTTCTCATAAGCATTGGAGAAGGAAGCCCATCCACTCCATGCTAACAAAAGCTTACTCTCTATTGTGTTCTATTTATTAGCTTAAGGTTTTTTGTGTTGACAGTGTTTGTCGAAATGCCTCGGTAGTTATATATGAGGCTTTTGCTTACCCATTGCATCTCTATAGAACTTTTTGACTCTAGGTGATCCAGGTGGTGGACGTGAGCCCGGTCGGGTCGGATTGGTTATGGATCCTGGTCTTCGATGTATTAGAGACCCAGTACGTGTTGCTCGTGTCCCAGCTCAATGGGTTCGTTAATGGGGGTCGACTCAAGAAGGTTTACATCGTATAGCTGCTGGAGTACATCGATAGCACCCTACAGAACCGTAGGTAAGAAAAAGTTTCCTTTATTCCTTGAAAATTTATGAGTCATTTTTTATTTGATTGAACTATTAAATGAAGATTCTTGATGTGGAAATTATCATTGGGAAAGTCGACCAAGGAAATCGAGTTCCTTTGATTTCATAGTCAAAACCTTTAATTGAGCTATCAGAATATCTTAGTTCTAGCTATGTGTTATTCATGACAGTTTTTAGTCATTTTAGATTTGGTGAATCGGTGTTCAGTATATTGGTCCAATTTGTAATATTTAGTTAAATGACTTTGGGGATTGGAAATCACTAATTAATGTACACTACAACAAGGACAAAACAGCTGTGGCGTTCCTTAATGTGTTTGGAGTATATGTGTTGTGTCGAATACATGTTTGACACATTGTGGCATGAACACGACACAAATTTTATGGACATGACACAAGTATTATATTCAAAATCTCACTCTGAAAGTTATTCTGCTGCAAGATAATTATGGTTTAAACATGGAAAATTATTCTCTCTGAGGATGAGGTTATTTGGAATCAAAACATTCTTCTAGAAGTAGCATCATATGCTAGCCTTTACGGATGCCCAAGAGCTGAATCACGAAATGGGGCATCTGGGTCTTCTTCCCCTTCAAGATTCAGCAACGACTCATTTCTCAAGGTATTAAGTATTACTCAATGCTTTGAACGCAAAAAGAAAATGGAAAATCAAGTGATGTTTATTATTGTTGTTAGTATTTGAGGGGGAAGAACGTTTGTGAGTGCGCTTTACATATTTGTATGTTACGAGCAAGTTTCTGTCCTTGCCAATAGTTGTTTACACATGTTATATTGAGTATATTATTAAATTATCTAGTTTACAGCCTCTTTCTTACCTTGGAGACCTGTTGAAGCAATATATAGTCGAGCACATATCTTATTTGAGAGATGTGAGAACCCAGGGATTAGTAAGGAAGTCCTGGCCATTATAAAAAGGTAACTACAATTCCAGTTAGGTTCTTATATGTTTTGATTGTTCAATATTATTTGTTCTTGCATAATGCGTGTACGTCTTTGTGTCGAAACACATGTTGCACCAAGGTAAATTATGGAGAAGCAATATCATCATGTTCCTCTTTTAGTTTTTTTTAACTGTCTATGGTCAGTTGTAATGTAAATGTTTCTACAACTAATATGATATTCCAATAAATCTATTATATTGTACAATTTAAGACTTATATGGGAGTGCTTTTGGAAACATATATGGTTCCACCATATCACAATGGAGGAACCTTATATATCATATTACCAATAGATCTGAAGAGCGGAAAAAGATCCAAAATTAAACATCTGTGTGGTCTCCTTCTTAGTTAAATTTCACAATCTGTAAAGTGAATATGGGTGATTTCTTTGGTATGATAGAAAAAATGACTTCCCATGCTCTTAAAACCGGCAAAGCAGAAAAGGTTAAGGCATCATATCAAACCAAAACCTTTTGACTTATTTGTTTCTTTTCTTGAATTATTGTTGTCTTCTACGCAGGATGTCAATGCAGCCATAAACAATACTAAGAGCTTATGCAACCTACTATGAGATTTCGGTATATTTGTGGTAGTGCTATATCAGGATAAAAGCCATAAATGAGTATACTAATTGCTGGTGTTTTCTATTATAATACATCAATATAGTCACTAAAAGAGGGATTGTTCAGATGGCTAGGTTGTTCCTTGTAGGAGAACTGAGTTCAAATTATGACAATTTTTGTGCTAGACAATCAACGGTCATATAGTACTTGGTTCAAATTATGACAATTTTTGTGCTAGACAATCAACGGTCATATAGTACTTGGTAGTAGGATGGTTCCTTCGTGTGTCCAGGTTCTAAACAGATGCTATATATTTTTGCTGAAAGATGATGCATGCTATTATGTTACTCGAAAGTGTTCCCATGTTCTGAAAAGGTGTTACTTATATGACTTTAAGTTGATATTCATAAAAGTATCATTTTCTATATTATGAGCTGTCCAGAGTCCAGACTTGTTAACAGATGCTACCTTGCATTAAGTTGCTTTGTGGGTTGCCAAATTGAATAAATAATAGTTATATTATTGTTTTTTCATTAAGTTCCTTTTGCCCAATTTGTATTGTATACTTGCATAATTTTGTGAGTTTTATATACTCTCTGTTTCATTCGGTTTCTTGAACATTGCCTTGAACTATGGTTATACATATATTGATTTGTACAACCTGAATCCTTCATAGAATTTTTAGTATACTTAATGCATCTGATACATATAGGAGATAAAAGTTTGTAGTCTTATATTTTAATAAGTTACTACAATATTCACTTGGAATTAACTTGGTTAAATTCCTACAGACTCAGAATATTGCCTTCCCTATGATGCTAAGCACTGGAGTCATAACTTTAGTTCACTTCTTTGTATGCTGGACTTTGGTATTCAAATTTGGCGTCGAAAACATAGATGCGGCTTTGGCAGATGCTCTCTCTTACTGGATTAATTTGTTTTTGTTGACACTTTATATCAAGTTATCCCCTGCTTGTAAAAGGATTTGGATCGGCTTTTCGAGAGAGGCATTACACGTTATCCCCAGCTTCATCAAAGTAGCCATTCCAACAACATCTATGGTGTGGTAAGTATAGACTTCCTTCATGTGCAGTTTGTTTTCATACCATATTATTTTTTTCGTGTAGACGACGAATATTAAGTTGTCTTTTTTGACTTGAAACAGATTGGATCTGGTCATTTGAGTTGCTTTTGCTTCTTTCTGGTCTTCTTCCCACATCAAAGCTAGAAACATCAGTGTTATCAAACTGGTGAACTTCTAAATGTATTTTTAATCAAAATACACGAAATAAATTTGTTTAACCACAGTTTCCAAATATTGAAGTACAAATAGTTTGCATCATCAGTCTTACCACCATGTCCATTTTGTTCATGATTCCTTTAGGGCTTAGTGATGTTTAACCTCATACTCATCTTACACATGTTTGATACTTGCTGCTTAATTCCGTTATCATTTCCCTTTTGCTATCTAAAACTTGTTATAATTCACGAACAGTTTATGTTGGAAGGATTGGTCAATGTGGTATCATATTAGAGGATTGGTCAAGCTATTCTACATTACATTTGGAAATTACCCTGTTGTGGTGGGATTGCTTTACTTGTCAGTGGAATGAAGGTTGAGGTCTTCTGTAAACATGTCTCTTCTTGGAGTATATAATGTAGGTATTTCAAGATATTTTAATTATAGAAATTTGGAGGCTTATTTTTCCTTCAGAATTTGGAGAACTTCAATCTTCAGAGACCTTTGAGATACTCCAAAAGAGACATCAGATCCTATCTTTGAGATGTTGCTTTATTTTACTATAATGATGGTAAGCTGTTTTTCCCTACATCTTCTTGTCATTCAATCAAATTATTTCTTATCTTTCAGTAGAAATATGACCTCGTGTTTAAAGTTCAGTTCATATATGCATTCCCTGATGCTATTAAGGTCTTCATTTCTGTTTCCAACAGAGGAATAATTCAGGTGTGTGATACTATTGTACAATTTCATTTACGAAGATATTATGTACCTAATAATTCTTTAACTAGTATCCTGGTACACTTATTTGCTGTGTCTATGCGCTACCTATATATTCAGATTGTACTAGCTACTCCATATTATTTGTCTCTACCATCATAATATCATATCTCCTCGTGCCATTTATATCTTTGAATCATCTATTTTCAAATTGAATCAGGCTTATAATCATTAGTGAATAAGGAAAATATTTAAATGCATAAGTTGGAAATATGGTCTCATAATTTATGTGTAATAAGAGACTACAAAGTGGTAGATTCTGTCTCATCTTTCATGACTGAAGTAATACTGCTATATTACTTTCCAGTAGGTTCACGCCTTCAAATCACATCTGAAGAACCCTATTTTAGTATTGTTATATTACATTCCTCCTCCATACTTTGAGTGGTTCCAGTTTGATAAGGTTCGATTCGTATCAAAAATGACATATTTCTTGGCGAATGAATTTGATGTTGTGACTGTCATCCATGATCCTGCCATGCCATACTAACTGGTCACACTACATTGCCAAACACTAGCAGACCTCTATTGTTTGTTGAGATAGCTAAGTGACTTTTGTATAGGACTTTACAAAGCACACCAATCTCGAGGAGTGTACCTCATTCTTGTATTATTATATGAAGGAAAATGGCCCATTTGAAGGACTTCTTGGCTCTGATGAGTTGTTCTTACTCTACATTAAATCAGTTGATCTGTATATGATGGCTACATTTCAAGGTTTTTTTATCCTATTATTCAAATGCCAGTTTTAAGGGTTCTGCACTTCATATTTCATGGTTGTTTGCTGGTGTTCCTTCGAGTTTCCTGAACTAAACACAGCCTACATATATACTTACCACCTCTCCATTGTGAGGATAGTGGTAGATGGATACTTTTTTTGGGCTTGAAATGAGTTTCTTTTTGGATTATTTATGTAATAGCTTGTCACTTGCATTTTGTTGAAGAGAAATTTATTTTGTCAACTTTAGATTTTGATAGTCGTTCTACCGACGAGGGTGCGGATGTTGATGACATCGATGAATTAGAAGAACTTGCAGAAGATGGAACTGGTTATTAACTTGCAGAAGATGGAACTTGTAGAAGATGTAACTGGTTATGAACCTGCAGAAGATGTAACTGGTTATGAACCTGCAGAAGATGGAACTGGTTATGATCAAGCTCTTTTTAGCCTGGGAAATCAATGGTGAAGTGAGCATTCAAGTGAATTTTTTAGGCAAGTGTAAATTTGTTCATCTGTTTTACTGGTTGTGGTTGATGTTAGAAATTATATTCAGTTATTGCCAAATGTCTGATACTTAGCTATATATAGATATAAATGTCATGTTGCATAGTTAATTTATGATTTTTTTTGCTATAAATAGTGCTATCTCATGGTTGTTTTATGTTTAATTTATTTTTCAGGATTTTTCTTGACAGTGTTTGAGGGTGCGTCGACAGTTTTGATGTCGACAGTTTTGAGGGCGCCAGTTGAAAGTTGAAGCCAAAGGAAGAACAGTTTTGTGGGTGCCACCTACTAATGAATGTAAATATATGTATTTGGATATATACTTCGAAAAAAATATAATTAAGATGGTGGTATTATGTACTTTTTGTATGAAATTAAATATATTTTTAATTCTAAAAGAATATTATAAGTGTTTGTTAAATTTATATTGAAATAATTTATGTTGTATCTGGTTCAAAATGAATGTTTTAAATTTGAGCAGTATTGAGTATTACTTTTTATAACGCATTGAGTTATAAGTTTTGGCAGGTGATATATATGTGTATGAATACTAGAACAGGTTAAATAGTGTTATTTATATATGTCCTATTTATAACGCTTCTAAATAGATATGTTATATATAATGATAATATTAATGTTGCTTGAAAATTTAGTGTTATATATAATTGTATTAATATAACGTTTTCAAGAAATAAGTGTCATATAAGATGACATCATTTATAACGGTTTTAGTAAACATTTATAACACTGGCTTTCATGACGGTTGTGGGCTTACAAAGAAACGTTATAAAATGTCATATATGACGGTATTTAGCCGTCATAAAAAGGTATTTTTCTTGTAGTGACATGTTTTATTATTCAGTTTAGCATATTATTCAGTTTAGTTTATTATTCAGTTTAGCATATTATTCAGTTCAAATTTTTTATTATAGCATTATTTTTTTTGCTTCCATATAAACTGTCTATGACAAATATTATCTGTTTATCGTATTTCTGTCTGTGATATTTATACCATGCCTGTGTTGAATGTTTTATATTTTTTGTGTTCACTGATTGTTACTTATGCATTTATTGCGGGAGAGCTTTCTCTTTTGCAATTATTTTGCTAAGTGACAACGGGAAAGAAATAAGATCTAACATCTTCATGAATACAGGTTATGAATATTTTTTTTATTATATATCTTGGTACATTTTTGAATTGACTAAAGACCAAAGATGTTATATCGGTCAAGGTTTGTCAATTATCAAAATAGGAAAGATTGTTGGCCCATTGGTCATGGTCAAATCTGATTTTAATAATTGATTAAACTCTGTCTCGATATACGAAATAATTCAGATGTTTCCAAAAGACGTTTTGGACACTGATCAAGATTGGATATCTACTTAGTTCAAGACCGAAGCTCTGTTTGCCACTCAAGACTGTATTTCCTTAAGCAATATAATTTTTATTTTTATTGAGTCTAGGAATATATTATACACAAAGTCGTATTGGTAAATAGGCCATCCGAAATCGTTTTTCAAAACCGACCTATCGTTTTTTAAAATGACCTACGTTTTTGCAAAACATCTACTTTTACAAAAAGCTTCTGAAGGATTTTCAAAAAGCCAAAACATTTTTTTACAAAATAAACGTGACCAAACCCTGACAAAATTCGGCCAGAGTTCGGCCAAGGTAAACGTTATGTGAACGTTGGATTTTGAACTTGGTCTCCCTTCAGTTGCGGTTTGTTAGAAAGAGTTCTGTCCGAATTCTGCCCGAATTCTGTCAGAGTTTTGTCTTTGGAAAAACTATAAATAGAGAGAAATTCTGATCATTTTAACACACTCATTCACTTTCATCTTCTCTCTTCTAAAGCTTACGTTTCTTCTAAAGAGTTTTCAAAAAGCTTCCATTTTTAAATCTCAAGCCAGTTACAATTCTCTAGTCAATTTGTCGGTACGGTGCGGTTTAGAAGATTTCAGAGAAATTCTAATCAGAGGCTTGATTGAAGAAAGACTCTTCAAAACTGAAGTTGGTCGAGTTCTTTGTATCAAAGCTCGCGTCTGTAGAAGTTGCAAGGACTTCGTATGAAAGCTTGCGGGATTTTCCAATAGAGGATTCAATTGAAAGCTAGAGTTCTTCCGACTGGACTAGTCCTCACAAGAGATAAACAAGTATAAATCTCTGTGTTTGCCTTCTGATCACTTTTTTCTTTACAGTTATTATTTTTAGATTATTATTATTTCTGTGATCTAACTGCTAACAAGTTTTAATTTAGCAATATTCTGTTGCCTACTCTATTCACCCCCTCTAGAGTATTCTGCTTTATGATTTCATTCCTACATCCTTCACCATAAACAACCTCTGCAACCGCAGCGTTAACGATAAGTAGTACATCGAATCGGAAGGCTTCCTTGCTGTAAAACCCATAAATTGCTACTATATTTTTAGTACTGATTTTTTTGTATTTATACGTTGCATGGTCGTATTGTACGTCAGGCGGGAATTTACGTTTTTTCGTAATTGCCCGTCGAGTACGAATGTGTACGAGGTACATATTTTTAGAAAATATTTTTATTTATAGATTTTATAGTTAAATATTTTATTTGCTCAAAGGTATAAAATTCAGTCGCACCAGTGACAATTTTTTTGTTTATTTATTTGTACATATTTCAAGGTAAATATATTTTGTACTAGTCGCTGCGAAGTACGTGAAAGTTGATTCATGTAGATAAATTACCATTTTTCAAAATTTATTTTATCTACCTTAATTTTTCTACAAAGGCAGTTTTGAAATATTATTCATAATTTTAGAAATTTTAATTATTATTATACAAAGAGTAATTCCAAGTAATTTCTATCAATATTTAAGTACTTATTATGAATTTTCGAAATTAATTAATATTATTATTTTAGTATTGATAAAAATATATTTTAAAATTTTGTTTGAATTAATATTGGATTAAATATGATAATATAAATTAGAAAAGATTTTATTAAATAAATGTTTTATCTTGCTTTTATTGGATTTGATTAAATAATTTTTTTGAATTAATATGGTATTTATCTATTGGGGTTTTAAACTAATCCTAATCCATATTCAATTGGAGCATCCACCTCCTATATAAGGAGAGGCTCATTATTCTATTTTTTTCATTGAGTTCTCCACAACCATCCACAAATTTCTCCACCCACGTGAGTGCATCATGTCCATGTTTCCTCCACCCAATATCTTATTCCAAAATTACATATACATTCCATTATTTCCGTGTCGGACACCTCCGACACAATCAAATTCCTACCCCTAATTCTGTCCGCAGTCACCCCGGCGAGACCTGTCCTCTCCGACCCAGTGCCATCTATACCACCACCGCCACTACAACCGACAGCCCGGCTATCCCGATCTTCCGCTCCCCTGACACCGAGGCCCGCCTACACCATCACCGCCCGCTGCTGTTCCTCAACACGCCCGAATGTGTCGCCATGGCCTGGAGCCCTCACTGCGACCAGATCCTAACACCACCACCCTTACCAAAATAGGCCGCAGCCACCTTGGCCAACCTAGGCCGGCTGAGCACCCATGGCTTCCCCTCACAGCAACCAACTGACCACCATCGACAACACCCCCATCACCGCCACTTGCGGTAGCATCCACCAGCCACGCCCCGTCACCTCGCCACCACGACCAATTCCCACCTCTTAGATCCAGAACCCACCACTGTCATCAACACCCATAGACACCACCACGACCGGCCCCAAAAATTTTTGGCAACCATAATTCATCACCACCATCACCAAAACTAGGTAAAACACAACCACCACCGACGTACCTACATACGAGTCGACCACCACGGCCACCGCTCCGAGCACCGCCTTTCCCGAGCGCACACGCGTTCTCCGACCTTTCTCCGCCTCCGTCCGTCGGCTGCCGCACTGGATGCCCCCGCAGCGAGCGGGCCAGCGCCTGTCATCGCTGCTTTCCTCGATTCCTCTCGCCTGCTCCCTCTCCCGCTGGTTTCCCCTATCCGTCTCTCTCCTCGCTATGACGGCGTCCGCGCTAGCTTCGTCCCGCAGCGACCCCTCCGATCCCGCTCTTTCGCCCTAGCCTCCATCTCCGCCAGATCCGGCGACTATCCCGCCGAGCACCTCCTCCACAAACCCCCGCGACCCCCGAGCTTCCACAGCCGCTCCTTCCACTGACCGTCGCGTACACAAGCGTCTCCGACACAGCACCTCTTCGTTTTCAATAAAATGCTTTTTTGAATATATATATATATATATATATATATATATATATATATATATATATATATATATAGTATTATAGATAGTTTTCTAAAAATTATATATAATACTCACTAAATTCCTTCGATTACCATCCTGTCCAATTGCACTATACTAATTCCCTTGTCAATTCTTACTCTATGTCGACCCAAACTAGTCTGACCATCTTGGTCCCGATAGATCAGTCCTTGCCATCATCAGAATTTTCTTTGCATAGTTGTAACATCGAAGTCGAATTTTGTGCCATCATGACCATCGCACCACACCAGGCAGCTCACCAGGCGTCACAACAGGCAAGTATACCTTGCTAATTTACTGTCATATTATTTATTTTTTATATTATTTACTTTGTTTCATATTGTTAGTTTCCTTTGTTACAAAATGCGCGTCCAAGCCATACTTGAGTGCAAGCGACTCTTTCAGTCATTTTACTTTATTATATGCATGTTAACGTAGTTTTAGCGGACTACCTTCTTGTTGGGGGATATCCTTATACCTCTCTTGGCCATGACACGCACACTACACGGGTTGAGACAGTTTGCTAGGGGCACGACTTATGGACTGGCCATCTCTATTGTCGTACGACGGATAGATCGTAACTGCTACGATTAAGGTATAGAGACTCGTGCAGTTACAAAACTGGACGGGTGTCACGATCCGCACCCGCTTTTCGGATACGAGACGTGTCCAAGCCAGCCTACGCCGCAGAGTCGGCGGTAGAACGCTGTCAAGCCCGCAAGAAATAAATGCTCAAGAAATAACATTTGATGCTCATTCACATTTCTAAATTTGTTACAACATTTATAATTAAAGAAAATATAAGATTTTATAATAAATGAAAATGGTACAACTGTTTTCTATTTCTAGGTCGGCCTCAGCAAACCCATGTCTTCCCAGTGCTAAGAGTGATCGCGGCTAAACCTGAAAAATGTTGGTTTCCAGTCAGGAATGGAATAAGTACACAAACCGACGACAATGCAAAACACGATAGAATTAACAAGACATGAAAATAGCATATGGAATATGAAAGCTAGTAAGAAACTGATGACATAGCACGATAGAGAAGTAAACAAGGAAAAAACTAATAAAAGACATCTATCTAGGTGGTGTGAAATATCTGTTTCGACATGTGAACGGCTAGGGGGTAAATTCGGCATCTACACGTGCCGTGTGCAGATGCTATTGTTCATGAATAGACATCTTGGGATATTTCTGGGTAGTCCACATGTCTACTAAGATATTTTCCCTCCCGACTACTCCGTATGACGAGCGTGTCAACAAGCAGCAAGATATATGTATAGACATGAAATGAAAAGACTACTATGAATCGAAAAGCAATCAGAAAGTTCACTTGCCTTTGGTCCTTAGCTGGTGAAACCAATAGTACCATTGCATCCAGGATAGCTGATTGGCTAGGGTTGATGTGTATGAATTCGAAACCGTAAGAAAGTAGGAAACATGATTAGTTAGGATCATGATTTAGAAACACGCTATTCTAAGAGGAATTCCATAATCAGCATTTACAACTATTTCAAGCTTTACTATGTATGTTTATTGGGAAGATACCTTAACTTCTTAGAAATAAGTATTTAGAAAACGTTTGTAAATATGTTAGAAACCTAGAAAATCCTTTTTAGGGTTTTTAACTTGGTTAAACTAAGAGTAGGCTATAGCCCCATATCATAATTTTAGAAAATATTATAGAATATTTTTGATATTTACAATAACAAAACATTTATATTTAATAGCAACTATCTATAGGTATATAAGCCCAATCTTGAATACTGGGATTAGCCCAACTATCCATCCAAGTAGTAATACTTATAAATAATAACCATAACCATATTGGTAATGCTAGCATAATTAGTTAAGCCCAATACAGAGCCCAACAATAAGAAGCCCAAAACTATAATTATTGCAAGTAGGACTTCTAGAGAAATTAAGATATATGTATATCTTTGATCTGTAACCCAATTTAACCATAGTTGTAGGGCCAAGCCCAATCCAATTAACCAAACTAATAAAATACGTAAATTAAGCTACACTGTGCAGCCCAGCCCATTTCCGTCACTGGGCTCTTAGCCCAAGCAGTAAAAATCAAAGCAAACATATAAAAAAACCAAAAGAAAGGAGAGAGAGAGAGGTCTCTCTCCACTGAAGACTGCTCACAGAGAGTGAGGAGAAAAGGGGCGAGACTCATCGAGTTGTCGGCGGAGGTGATTCGACGACGTGGGCGGCGCGGAAGTTCCGGCACGGCCGAGGGAGGAGCTTCCCGAGTTTTGGACGGAGGAGGCGCGCGTGTGACGCTGGCTCACCGCGGGGAGGGGCGCGCTCAGAGGAGCGGTGCTGCTCCGGTGGGTCGAGGCGCCCGTGGCGTGGACGGCGCCGGATGCTCGTCGGCGGAGCCTCCGATGGTCGACGCACCGTCTGGCACGATATTCACGAGGTCCGGTGAAGGGCTTCGTCGGCGGCGAGCGGCTCACGGCGGAAAGGCAGAGGCGCGTGGCTGGCTACCCTCGGGGTCGAGGATGCGGTGGTGTGGCTCACCGGAGGGCTTCGGCTGGCCGCATGCACCAAGGATTCAAGGCGGCGCCGCTTCCCGAGGTGAGTGGCGTTTAGGATTTCTGATGGTGGTGGCTGGTGGTGGGGTTTGGACGTTGTCGGTGGTGATATGATGGTCGAAAGGATGACCGGAGTTGGGATGCAGCGGGGGATGTGATGATGTTGGCGGGTTGCTCTGGTCTGGCTGCACAACAAAATCTGGTGGTGGCTGGGTCTGGACGGGGACTCGGGGACGAGGTGGGATGGCCGAGGAAGGAGGCGGTCGGAAGGGTTTCGTCGTGGTGGTGGTGCTGGCTCGCTGGCAGAGGGTGGTGGGCGTCTGGCCATGGTGGTGCGGTCGGCATTGGACTGAAGGCGCAGCGGAGATGACGGGACTTATCCGGAGTTGGCCGCGACAGTCAGGCGGAGGTGAGGTCGGGGTCAGGATATTTTGTTTTGAATTTTTCCTTTGTATCTGCGCTGTGTCGAAAGGATGGACACATGCTTCTTTGGTGTAAAGATCTGGATGAAGAGGATTGATATATACACGGACACGAACTCCCGGAAACGAACCCAGGCTAGACACAGTGATGAATAAATCTGGTGGAGGCAAGGACACGGACGCACGGGTCCTGACACAGCACAGAATTTATGTGTTTTTTTGTGTTGATGATTTTTGGTTCTATGGAGGTTTTGGTGGTGTGGTGGAGAAGAGGGCCGACCGGCGGTGATGACAACGATGGTTGTAGTGGCGATGGTGGAACGGCTGGGGTTGGCCTGGGGCTCGATCAGGAGTGGAGGAGGCTGTGGCGATCATGAGGTCGATGGGTCGGTTGGGGACGGATGTCGCTGATGCCGGCGATGGAACTCCTGCTGGCGTTATGTTATGCCGAAAGGGATGGTTACCGTAGGGTTTTTCAGAGAGGAGATGGGTCGCTTGATGCTTATATTTATGTGCATGGATTTGGATTGATGTTAATCCTAGGAGGATTAGAAGAGATCAATTCTAATTTGATTCGGTTGTGAAAGCAGGAGTGGATTTGAGTATTCGGCTTAGCACAACCAATTTGAATATTCCTTTACTCCCTCCCCCTTTCTAATTCAAAGTTATAAATAGTTAATTGACTATACAAATAAATTTAAACTTGACATTTAGCATTATTAAAACAAAGTTCAAATCTTAATAAATTGTTTACAAAATTATTTAAGTCCATGTTTGACATTACTTATTAAAATAAATTATATATAATCGACCTAATCAAAATATGTTTCGATATTATCTAATATATTTTCTAAAATAGTCGATGGCGTCAGATAATTGCAAAAATATTTTTTTATAAATCCAATGACTAAATTTAAAAAATACTTGGTAAAATCTTCCTATTGTTTCGAAATGCTAAATGATTTTAAAGAAACATTTTCGAGACTAATCTTTTGAAATCTCAAAATTGATGATAAAAAAAACCTTTTGAAATTCATAACGAAATTTCGAATAATATTTTTGTTAAAACTAAAAGCTATTTTCAAACTATTAATTTAAAACTAGTTGTCAAAATAAAAATAGTAGCAAAGTAACGTTTATATGCTTCAATGATAGTTTAAAAATATTTTTTTTAAAAATCCGGGAAGAGGAGTTACAAATCTACCCACCTTAGAAATAAATTCGTCCTCGAATTTAAGAATAGATAAGCTCGATAGGAAGAAAAAAAATTTATAAGATAGGCATTGATTGATAAGATAAGAAGTGATCGAGGATAGCAAAGTTTTTCTTAATAAGAAGTATTGATCAAGAAAGAGCGGCATTGGAAAAATAAATATATACCGTTTGGCATTAAAAATTTAGGTCGTCTCTAAATTCTAGAAAGCTCTAACGGAAGTTTAAGAGGCAGAATTTGGATAGTTTTACAAAATTCGCCCTCGAATTTAAGAACTATCAAGATAGACGGACTTGGTCAATCGGCGAAAAGGGATGGTCCAAAACGAAACCATTCTAACATGATCGATTGTGTGAGCATGATCGTAGAATCGTAATCTAGGTATGATTATGAATCTAGTGGAAGGAAATCAATTTAGGTTTAAAGGATGACAATTCAAAAATAGGAAGGTATGGAGGAAAAGAATAATCAATTTATTGAGAAGTTGGTAACTAGGAATAATGCACGAATCAATTTAGAAACTTTATAATCGTATGCCAATAAAAGGCGTAGTCTATATGGTATTCGATTATTGTAAACATATTTGAAGTCATTTTTTCGAGAATTTATGCCTCGCCAGTGTACAGCTAGCTGCAATAAACTCTTGGTTCCACGACTCAAATGAGGATAGGGTAACGAATACCCTATCAACTCTATCCAATCTTAACATAATAATTCAAGGAAAAATAGGGCAACTAAGCTATAGCTTGAATGAAATTCGATAACTCACGCTTACTTGAAATTATTTCAACTTGGGGTACATGCCACGCCAGTGCGCTGCTGGCTGCAGTGAACCCGTAGTCTCGATAATCCAAATAAGTGGCGACAGTGCACTGCTGTCTTGCCATTGCAAGTCAACGAACATTCTCTTAACTATACCTTATGAAATTTCAAAGGAGGTTCTAGAATTTCAAACAAGTTCTAAGAGGTTGTAAGTATCTGCCCTTCCGGTATGAATATCAAGTCTTGAAAAGAAAGTAATTAGTTAGGAAGGATAACTCTTGAATCCAAAAACTTAACTTAAGATTAAAGTATAGACAATTGAGTGAGAAATTATTTAAAAAAGATATAATTCCTTGGGTCCAAAGAAAATATAAGTGATACAAATGCATGATATGACGATGTTTAGAGAAGACATAAGATAAAGTTGTAAAAATGGTCATGATTAGGGAGAAAGTGACTGAAGGCAAAAGAAATATAAACTTTAATCTATATTTCTCTAATATTCAAGATCGAGGAAAATATGTATAAAGCACTATGCCTACTTATTACGAATATATTTATACACAAGTATAGTCTGAATAAATCCTGAAATATCATTTTAAGGAAAGGTTATCCTACTCCAATTCAAATACAATTTCAAATAGCAACAACACATCTATTATATCCAATATACAATTTAAAAATTATTCACAAGACCAAAATGGACTATCAATATGTATACACATCCATATATCTACATGGATGCCGTTGGTCGCACTACATGACTGCCAGGGCTTAGGTTGCGTTCGGGCTAATTTAGAACAACCGGGCCTTCTAAAGGTCGTATTTAAATAACTAATTAAATTATTTATAGAGGTCAAGGCACAACTTTGCCTGGTTTTTCTAGCTCGGACACACCGATGGCTCGGTCTTTCCTACATAACTAATACATTAGTCAAAGCATGTCACTGCACTATCCGTGCCATCATTTCTAGTCATTTGGCAATCCAAAATTTAACCATGACTAAAATATTCCATAATAATAATTAATTAAGTTAAATATTTCTAAAATTCTAAAAATCACATTTAATTCAAATGAGTAAATAAAAGGATATTTTCAAAATTTCGGAAAGAGGGTTACGAATCTAGGTTCCTTAGAAATACTGTCGAATCAAAATGTGATAGTGCGTCCTTCTATGAGAGTCGTCTAGTGTGACCTATGTAGCAACCTTAAGTACCCAATTGCCAATTTAATTTAGGGACTCCTAATCCTAACCATTCTCTTAAAATTGATTTACTCCTACTTGTGAATGAGCATTTCCTAGTCGCAGGCTCGCAGTAGTACGACTAATATGGTACTACCACGAGTTCGCACAATTTGCGAAGACGGACCTGCATGGGCCACCACAAAAACTGGTCACGACCCGCACCCGCTTTTCGGATACGAGACGTGTCCAAGCCAGCCTACGCCGCAGAGTCGGTGGTAGAACGCTGTCAAGCCCGCAAGAAATAAATGCTCAAAAAATAACATTTGCTGCTCATTCACATTTCTAAATTTGTTACAACATTTATAATTACAGAAAATACAAGATTTCACAATAAATAAAAATGGTACAACTGTTTTCTATTTCTAGGTCAGCCTCAGCAAACCCATGTCTTCCCAGTGCTAAGAGTGATCGCGGCTAAACCTGAAAAATGTTAGTTTCCAGTCAGGAATGGAACAAGTACACAAACCGACGACAATACAAAACACAATAGAATTAACAAGACATGAAAATAGCATATGGAATATGAAAGCTAGTAAGAAACTGATGACATAGCACGATAGAGAAGTAAACAAGGAAAAAACTAATAAAAGACATCTATCTAGGTGGTGTGAAATATCTGTTTCGACATGTGAACGGCTAGGGGGTAAATCCGGCATCTACACGTGCCGTGTGCAGTTGCTATTATTCACGAATAGACATCTTAGGATATTTCTGGGTAGTCCACATGTCTACTAAGATATTTTCCCTCCCGACTACTCCGTGTGACGAGCGTGTCAACAAGCAGCAAGATATATGTATAGACATGAAATTAAAAGACTACTATGAATCGAAAAGCAATCAGAAAGTGCACTTGCCTTTGGTCCTTAGCTGGTGAAACCAATAGTACCATTGCATCCAGGATAGCTGATTGGCTAGGGTTGATGTGTATGAATTTGAAACCGTAAGAAAGTAGGAAACATGATTAGTTAGGATCGTGATTTAGAAACACGCTATTCTAAGAGGAATTCCATAATCAGCATTTACAACTATTTCAAGATTTACTATGTATGTTTATTGGGAAGATACCTTACTTCTTAGAAATAAGTATTTAGAAAACGTTTGTAAATATGTTACAAACCTAAAAAAATCCTTTTTAGGGTTTTTAACTTGGTTAAACTAAGAGTAGGCTATAGCCCCATATCATAATTTTAGAAAATATTATAGAATATTTTCGATATTTACAATAACAAAACATTTATATTTAATAGCAACTATCTATAGGTATATAAGCCCAATCTTGAATACTGGGATTAGCCCAACTATCCATCCAAGTAGTAATACTTATAAATAATAACCATAACCATATTGGTAATGCTAGCATAATTAGTTAAGCCCAATACAGAGCCCAACAATAAGAAGCCCAAAACTATAATTATTGCAAGTAGGACTTCTAGAGAAATTAAGATATATGTATATCTTTGATCTGTAACCCAATTTAACCATAGTTGTAGGGCCAAGCCCAATCCAATTAACCAAACTAATAAAATACGTAAATTAAGCTACACTGTGCAGCCCAGCCCATTTCCGTCACTGGGCTCTTAGCCCAAGCAGTAAAAATCAAAGCAAACATATAAAAAAACCAAAAGAAAGGAGAGAGAGAGAGGTCTCTCTCCACTGAAGACTGCTCACAGAGAGTGAGGAGAAAAGGGGCGAGACTCATCGAGTTGTCGGCGGAGGTGATTCGACGACGTGGGCGGCGCGGAAGTTCCGGCACGGCCGAGGGAGGAGCTTCCCGAGTTTTGGACGGAGGAGGCGCGCGTGTGACGCTGGCTCACCGCGGGGAGGGGCGCGCTCAGAGGAGCGGTGCTGCTCCGGTGGGTCGAGGCGCCCGTGGCGTGGACGGCGCCGGATGCTCGTCGGCGGAGCCTCCGATGGTCGACGCACCGTCTGGCACGATATTCACGAGGTCCGGTGAAGGGCTTCGTCGGCGGCGAGCGGCTTACGGCGAAAAGGCGGAGGCGCGTGGCTGTCCACCCTCGGGGTCGAGGACGCGGTGGCGTGGCTCACCGGAGGGCTTCGACTGGCCGCATGCACCAAGGATTCAAGGCAGCGCCGCTTCCCGAGGTGAGTGGCGCTTGGGATTTCTGATGGTGGTGGCCGATGGTGGGGTTTGGGCGTTGTCAGTGGTGATATGATGGTCGGAAGGATGACCGGAGTTGGGATGCAGCGGGGGATGTGATGATGTTGGCGGGTTGCTCTGGTCTGGCTGCACAACCAAATCTGGTGGTGGCTGGGTCTGGACGGAGAGTCGGGGACGAGGTGGAATGGCCGAGGAAGGAGGCGGTCGGAAGGGTTTCGTCATGGTGGTGGTGCTGGCTCGCTGGCAGAGGGTGGTGGGCGTCTGGCCATGGTGGTGCGGCCGGCATTGGACTGAAGGCGCAGCGGAGATGACGGGACTTATCCGGAGTTGGCCGCGACAGTCAGGCGGAGGTGAGGTCGGGGTCAGGATATTTTGTTTTGAATTTTTCCTTTGTAGCTGCGCTGTGTCGGAAGGATGGACACATGCTTCTTTGGTGTAAAGATCTGGATGAAGAGGATTGATGTATACACGGACACAAACGCCCGGAAATGAACCCAGGCTGGACACAGTGATGAATAAATCTGGTGGAGGCAAGGACACGGACGCACGGGTCCGGACACGGCACAGAATTTATATGTTTGTCTGTGTTGATGATTTTTGGTACTATGGAGGTTTTGGTGGTGTGGTGGAGAAGAGGGCCGACCGGCGGTGATGGCAACGATGGTTGTAGTGGCGATGGTGGAACGGCCGGGGTTGGCCTGGGGCTCGATCAGGAGTGGAGGAGGCTATGGCGATCATGAGGTCGATGGGTCGGTTGGGGACGGATGTCGCTGATGCCGACGATGGAACTCCTGCTGGCGTTATGTTGTGCCGAAAGGGATGGTTTCCGTAGGGTTTTTCAGAGAGGAGATGGGTCGCTTGATGCTTATATTTATGTGCATGGATTTGGATTGATGTTAATCCTAGGAGGATTAGAAGAGATCAATTCTAATTTGATTCGGTTGTGAAAGCAGGAGTGGATTTGAGTATTCGGCTTAACACAACCAATTTGAATATTCCTTTACTCCCTCCCCCTTTCTAATTTAAAGTTATAAATAGTTAATTGACTATACAAATAAATTTAAACTTGACATTCAGCATTATTAAAACAAAGTTCAAATCTTAATAAATTGTTTACAAAATTATTTAAGTCTATGTTTGACATTACTTATTAAAATAAATTATATACAATCGACCTAATCAAAATATGTTTCGATATTATCTAATATATTTTCTAAAATAGTCGATGGCGCCAGATAATTGCAAAAATATTTTTTTATAAATCCAATTACTAAATTTAAAAAATACTTGGTAAAATCTTCCTATTGTTTCGAAATGCTAAATGATTTTAAAGAAACATTTTCGAGACTAATCTTTTGAAATCTCAAAATTGATGATAAAAAAACCTTTTGAAATTCATAACGAAATTTCGAATAATATTTTTGTTAAAACTAAAAGCTATTTTCAAACTATTAATTTAAAACTAGTTGTCAAAATAAAAATAGTAGCAAAGTAACGTTTACATGCTTCAATGATAGTTTAAAAATATTTTTTTTAAAAATCCAGGAAGAGGAGTTACAACGGGTCATGGACGTGACTTGGTCTGTGTGGGAAATATTGGGGGAGGACAGTCGCTAGTACGTATGGGAATCCAAACAGGAAAACCACAGTCTCCGAATGGAACTGTGGCATTTTATTTACAGATGCCCTCTGACGTTTTGGACGTTACGGACGGATACGGATCACTGGATGCCAGCTACGTACACATAGCCTAAAATTTCACCCATGCGCATGAAAGTTGTCCTCTAAATTGCACATTAGATGGTTAGCATTCCCTTTTGCATATTGGTGTCTAGGAGGGTCTTGCATATTATTATTATTTTGACAGTTTATATTAGCTTATTCTTCCTGTATCTTGCTACGTCCCTCTGAGGACCTGGTTATTCCCCAGGTGTGTGTGTTTATGTCTTCTGCAGGTATTCTAGCCGAGGTCGTGGTCTTCTCCATTTATTCGAAGATGATGTGACTTGGTTCCTCCTTGCTACTTCTACTTAGTCCTTTTATATATCATATACTTCTTCCTTTTTATTTTGGTTGGTAGTGGATGTGCCTCCACCCAATATATTATACCAAAATAATTCATTATATGATATCCTTTTTTTCCTTATTTTTTGGATGAGATTAGTTAGTTGTGGTTTACTACATTTTACAGCTGATGTATACATATGAGGCCCATGTACTTTATATGTATACAGCTGGCATATCTACGTACTTAGTCCTACGTATTTTGGGACTGGGGCGTTACATGTTTTTGTGGTGGCCCATGCAGGTCAAGATAAATTGTTTGGTTACTTTACCGTACCAAGCAAGCCTTCGTATAGGATTAGAGTCTAGGATCTCATCCACATAATTGACCTCCTCAATTTTACTTTGACTCCCTTGATTTGCATCTAGCTTGCTTCCCTCTACCGTTGATTCTTATCCTTCTTTTGTGCTTGATAGTGGTTAGGGAGGTAACCTATATTAGGTAGACATGACCAATTGTTCCATAACACCACTAGTTTAACTCTTGTAAGTTGGGTAGACACCTCACGACCTAACATTTCTTTTTTCTTGTGACCCATATTAACATGATTACTTAGACTATAGCCTTTTTAGGACCCTAACTTATCTAGCCCACCAAGTCTTAGACAAAAGACAATAGGATGAATGTATAGGAACAATCATGTGACAAGACTTAGATTCTTAAAGAGTTGAACTAATTCTACT
This sequence comes from Iris pallida, assembly GCA_029216955.1. Lineage (NCBI taxonomy): Eukaryota > Viridiplantae > Streptophyta > Magnoliopsida > Asparagales > Iridaceae > Iris > Iris pallida. The sequence goes on along the minus strand of JANAVB010040014.1, from coordinate 3,895,912 downwards.
TTCTTTCACTCTTACGATCTCGTGCTATATTTTTACCATCGTGACTAATGCTGCTAAATAGCCTAATTTTTGCAAGCTTTTTTTTATCAAGCTTGTTCAAGGACATATATTTTATTGGGGGCTCCCACTAACATATTGTCTACTCATAACCGGTGCATGATGGTCTGATCAACCTAGTGCACTTTGGTTCTCCTTTCACACGATTATTCTACGTGGTTGAGATATAGTTAAACTTACCCTTAGAATCACATCCACTATTGCCTTGACATTTTTTTTTGAATTATTCGGTCTCCTTTGAACCATTTCTTGTGACCCATATTAACATGATTACTTAGACTATAGCCTTTTTAGGACCCTAACTTATCTAGCCCACCAAGTCTTAGACAAAAGACAGTAGGATGAATGTATAGGAAAAATCATGTGACAAGACTTAGATTCTTAAAGAGTTGAACTAATTCTACTTTCTTTCACTCTTACGCTCTCGTGCTATATTTTTACCATCGTGACTAATGCTGCTAAATAGCCTAATTTTTGTAAGCTTTTTTTTTATCAAGCTTGTTCAAGGACATATATTTTATTGGGGGCCCCCACTAACATATTGTCTACTCATAACCGGTGCATGATGGTCTGATCAACCTAGTGCACTTTGGTTCGCCTTTCACACGATTATTCTACGTGGTTGAGATATAGTTAAACTTACCCTTAGAATCTCATCCACTATTGCCTTGACATTTTTTTGAATTATTCGGTCTCCTTTGAACCACGTATTCGTATTCATATTCGATAATCTCTTCTTCGAACCCTTTGTTACGTCGCCTTCATCTATTTTAGAAGGGCGAAGACGCTTATACTTGAATTCCCTCTAGCTGTCCTTTTCACTTATGACCATTACCACTCAATGTTACTATATCTTCGTCTTAAACTACTCGTCCTTCTTCTCGGCCCTATATTTACTATCATGACCTTCTAATCGCTTAATTTAGGCGTGCACCTAATCGCTCTCTTAATCGTGCCCCAACCTACTCTTAAGGAATCATGTCTTTAAGTTCTCAATTTATTTCTCTTTATACCGTACTATTCTTATAGCATGTTATCTTGATTAAACTTTAACCCTAATCATTTTCTTTCTGGCGTTAGTTAGCCATATCCATGATTTATTTTCGTCATTATTTGAAATCGTGACTTTCTAATGCATGTTTGCATTGAACGTTGTTTCTCTGCCTCATCCAGTGACTTGATCGTATTCATTACCGATATACCCATGTGACCTTCTCACCCACCCCTATTATTCTTAATTTCGAGGACGAAATTCTTGTAAGTTGGGTAGGATGTAAAACCCCTAAATTTTTACTATATTTTTAGTACTGATTTTTTTTTGTATTTATACGTTGCATAGTCGTATTGTACGTCACGCGGGAATTTGCGTTTTTCGTAATTGTCCGTCGAGTACGAATGTGTACGAGGTACATATTTTTAGAAAATATTTTTATTTATAGATTTTATAGTTAAATATTTTATTTGCTCAAAGGTATAAAATTCAGTCGCACTAGTGACAATTTTTTTTGTTTATATATTTATACCTATTTCAAGGTAAATATATTTTGTAGTAGTCGCATGCGAAGTACGTGAAAGTTGATTCATGTAGATAAATTACCATTTTTTGAAATTTATTTTATCTACCTTAATTTTTCTACAAAGTCATTTTTGAAATATTATTCATAATTTTAGAAATTTTAATTGTTATTATACAAAGAGTAATTCCAAGTAATTTCTATCAATATTTAAATACTAATTATGAATTTTCGAAATTAATTATTATTATAATTTTAGTATTCGTAAAAATATATTTTAAAATTTTGTTTGAATTAATATTGGATTAAATATGATAATATAAATTAGAAAAGATTTTATTAAATAAAGGTTTTATCTAGATTTTATCGGATATGATTAAATAAATTTTTTTTTTTGAATTAATATGGTATTTATCTATTGGGGTTTTAAACTAATCCTAATCCATATCCAATTGGAGCATCTACCTCCTATATAAGGAGAGGCTCATTATTCTATTTTTTTCCATTGAGTTCTCCACAACCATCCACAAATTTCTCCACCCACGTGAGTGCATCGTGTCCATGTTTTCCCCACCCAATATCTTATTCCAAAATTACATATACATTCCGTTATTTTCGTGTCGTACACCCTCGACATAATCAAATTCCTACCCCTAATTCTGTCCGCAGTCACCCCGGCGAGACCTGTCCTCTCCGACCCAGTGCCATCTATACCACCACCGCCACTACAACCGATAGCCCGGCCATCCCGATCTTCCGCTCCCCTGACACCGAGCCTCGCCCGCTGCTGTTCCTCCACACGCCAGAATGTGTCGCCATGGCCAGGAGCCCTCACTGTGACCAGATCCTAACACCACCACCCTTACCAAAATAGGCCGCAGCCAGCTTGGCCAATCTAGGCCGGCTGAGCACCCACGGCTTCCCCTCACAGCAACCAACTGACCACCATCCACAACACCCCCATCACCGCCACTTGCGGCAGCACCCACCAGCCACGCCCCGTCACCTCGCCACCACGACCAATTCCCACCGCTTAGATCCAAACCCACAACCGTCATCAACACCCATAGACACCACCACGACCAATTCCCACCGCTTAGATCCAAACCCACAACCGTCATCAACACCCATAGACACCACCACGACCGGCACCAAAAATTTTCGGCCAAGCACAATGCATCACCACCATCACCAAAACTATGTAAAACACAACCACCACCGACGTACCTACATACGAGTCAACCGCCACGGCCACCGCCCCGAGCACCGCCTTCCCCGCGCACGCCCGCGTTCTCCGACCTTTCTCCGCCTCCGTCTGCCGGCTGCCGCCCTGGCTGCCCCCGTAGCGAGCAGGCCAGCGCCTGTCATCGCCGCTCTCCTCGATTCCTCTCGCCTGCTCCCTTTCCCGCTGATTTCCCCTCTCCGCCTCTCTCCTCGCCGTGACGCCGTCCGCCCTAGCTCCGCCCCGCAGCGACCCCTCCGATCCCACTCTTCTGCTCTAGCCTCCATCTCCGCCAGATCCGGCGACTATCCCGTCAAGCACCTCCTCCATAAACCCCCGCGACCCCCAAGCTTCCAGAGACGCTCCTTCCGCTGACCGCCGCGTACGCAAGCGTCTCCGGCGCAGTACCACCGGCGCCGCCGTTTACCGTCGGAGCTTCCCGATCTCCTCTCCGCTCCTCACTTCCTCACCTTCTTCTCATTCTTGCTTCTTCTTTTTTCTTTTTTTGGTTTTCTCTTTCTACTTCACACTTAAGTATGAGAACAGAGCAGTTCTGCTAATAGCTATTACTTCATGTATTACTTTTATTATTATCATTATTTTTATTATTATTATTATAATAATTATTTTCCTTCTTTTTTTTCTTTTTTTGTATCTGTTATTATTATTATTATTGTATTTTTGTTATAAAAAAAGTAAAAGTAAAAGAAAAAGAAAAAGAAAAAGATGAAGATGTTTTTAGTGCATTCTTGATATTGGGTTACAGTAAAAAGATTTTATATATTCTAATTTGTTATTTCATTCTCTAAGTTTGCATATGGGTGTATGTGCTAATAGGTACATATACCATGATGTGGTATTTAATAATTATTTTGATATTATTTTTGTTAATTATTAGTTATTATTATTTGAAATATATTACTGCTTTACGCCTTAAAAAGTGATCAATTGTTTATGAAAATAGATTTGGGCTTGATAAAATTTATTGTCTAAAAATTTTACCTGTACTTTTTAGATTATAGATACTATTGGGTTTGGCGCTACATACATGGATTTTGAAACCTTGAATATACTAATATATTATTTTGTATTTCTTATCATATTTTTTAGGTATCAAAAATATCTATCTAACTATAATATTGACTAATAATAATGTAGTTTTCAAATTATATATATATATATATATATATATATATATATATATATATATATATATATATATATATATATATATAATATTTATAAGTATTTGCGTAAAATTATTTTCGAGTATTATAGATAGTTTTCTAAAAATTATATATAATATTCACTAAATTCCTTCGATTACCATCCTGTCCAATCGCACTATACTCATTCCCTTGTCAATTCTTACTCTATGCCGACCCAAACTAGTCTGACCATCTTGGACCCGATGGACCAGTCCTTGCCATCATCAGAATCCCTTTGCATAGTTGTATCATCGAAGTCAGATTTTGTGCCATCATGACCATCGCACCACACCAGGCAGCTCACCAGGCATCACGACAGGCAAGTATACCTTGCTAATATACTGTCATATTATTTATTTTTCGTATTATTTACTTTGTTTCATATTGTTAGTTTCTTTTGTTATAAACTGTACGTCCAAGCCATACTTGGGTGCAAGAGACTCTATTAGTCGCTTTACTTTATTATATGCATGTTAACTTAGTTTTAGCGGACTACCTTCTTGTTGGAGGATATCCTTATACCTCCCTTGGCCATGAGACACACATTACACGGTTTGAGACAGTTTGCTAGGGACACGACTTATGGACTGGCCATCTCTATTGTCGTGCGACGGATAGATCGTAACTGCTACGATTAAGGTATAGAGACTCGAGCAGTTACAAAACTGGACGTGTCATGGACGTGACTTGGTCAGTATAGGAAATATTGGGGGAGGACAGTCGTTAGTGATATGGGAATCCAAACAGGTAAACCACAGTCTCCGGATGGAACTGTGGCGATTTATTTGTAGATGCCCTCTGACGTTTTGGACGTTACGGACGGATACGGATCATTGGATGCTAGTTACGTACACATAGCCTAAAATTCCACCCATGCGCATGAAAGTTGTCCTCTAAATTGCACATTAGATGGTTAGCATTCCCTTTTGCATATTGGTGTCTAGGAGAGTCTTGCATATTATTATTATTTTGACAGTTCATATTAGCTTGTTCTTCCTGTATCTTGCTACGTCCCTCTGAGGACCTGGTTATTCCCTAGGTGTGTGTTTATGTCTTCCGCGGGTATTCTAGCTGAGGTCGTGGTCTTCTCCTTTTATTCGAAGATGACATGACTTGGTTCCTTCTTGCTACTTCCACTTAGTCCTTTTATATATCATGTACTTCTTCCTTTTTATTTTGGTTGTAGTGGATGTGTCTCCACCCAACATATTGTACTAAAACAATTCATTATATGATATCCTTTATTTTCTTATTTTGTGGATGAGATTAGTTAGTTGTGGTTTACTATATTTTACAGCTGATGTATATATACGAGGCCCACGTACTTTGTATGTATACATCTGGTATGTCTGCGTACTTAGTCCTACGTATTTTGGGACTGGGGCGTTACACTTGCAACGACATACCTTCCTCTGCCACTGCCCTTGTAGCGATCAACACCACAAAATCTGTATGCGCCTTCATCCTTGTTGTCTTTGTAGTACAACATTCATCCATTACGATATGCATTAATTTTCTCGTATCCCATCCAGAGCGATCTCACCATCCTCTTAAACCAGTAGAAATCTTTAGGCAACTTAGCATCCTCTGGAAAAATCTCTGTAATCAACTCCATCAGTCGGTTGTAGCATTCTTGCGACATGTTAAAATAGGATTTGATGCTCAACAATCTTGTAACCACCTCCAACAATGAATGATCCTCACAACTAGGATATAATGGAGTCCTTGCATTCTCCAGAAACTCTATGAACTTTGCAGCATCGACGTTCGGTGCCTCCTTGGCTGTATCATAATTGTCCGGATTGAAACTAGGCCCCGTCGCATCAAAAACTATGTTCACCCACCCATAAATCTTTCACTACAAAAAAATGGCTAATTAGCGACTGAAATTTCAGTCGCTAAAATGGAAATTTCGGTCGCTAAAGCAAATTAGCGAGTAACTCTCGACCAAAAAATTTTGTCGCTGAAAGCATCGTCGCTAATCAGTTTTAGTCGCTAGTTAGTCGCTACATCGACTAACTTCCGGCTAAAGTAGCAACTAAAAATAGCGACTAAACGTCGAATAAATTTTTAGTCGCTGTTGTAGCGACGACTTAGCGACTAAACTTCGACGAAAAATTTACAGTTCATAACTAGCGACTAAATTGTTTTCGTCAACTTTTAGTTGTTGTTGAGTCGTTGTGTAGTCGCTGATTTGTCGCCAGTTAGTCGCTACTTTTACTTTTTCAGTTCTTTTTAGTCGCTGAGTCGTCGCCAGTTAGTCGCTGATTCGTCGCTTAATCATTTATTTTTTCCAGGTTTATAAGAATCATGCTATACACAATCTATATGAGTAATATAAACAAGTCAATATCATTATCATGTCCAATCATCCAATCATGTCCAAATCATGCAAATAACTTTTAGCACCACAATAATTACCAATGATATAACAAAAATAGTAGCATACACAAAGTACACAAATAGAAAAACTAAAAATTATATATTATTGTCATGTCCAAACAGAAAAACTAAAAATATGTATCATAGTCATGTCCAACCATCGACCATACAACATTCATACAAAAAGATCATCTGTCATAATAATGTCATCTTCAGATGCTCCTCCGATTTGTTGATCTGGAGTGGATGGGGACGGTCGAATGAACCTCCACGGAGGCGGCGATGACCTCGGTTCGTCATAGATAAGATCTGTACATTTATAAAGACAGTAGTATAAGTGACATCAAAATATCACAACATATGCGAAAGGATGAAAGTTTAATAACTCAGAATATGTATTAACTCAAAATATCACTACATAGCTAACAACAGAAGTTCACAAATAACTGGAAATATCCTGAATATGCCGATATCCAGTGTGCACAATACCTACTGCACATAATTATCAATGATTTGACTAAGGATTGTCTCTTTCCGATGGCGAGGTAGTTGCCTTGCTTCTATGTGTGTTTAGTCTAATGTCAAGAATAAGTAGAGCATTGATATTTAGTAGCAGCATGGAAGTATAGCTACAGTCAGCAGGGGTGTCAAGTGTAAGTGCAGACTATTGCATTAGGTGCAGCAGTAGTTGTATTATGTGGATGTAAGAACCTTGCCTTGACCACATGATTCATGTGTGATTGCCATATTGTCATTGTTGCTATACAAGTCTTCTTGATCAGCACAGTGAATCTCCATATTTGCAGTGCTTACTTCCCAATCAGTTGTTAGGTACTGACTGGTGGCTGATCACCAAACAAGGAACACCCAATTTGACTGAGTAGTTTTCATTTCCTCTCTATCATTAGTAAATACCATCTTCTAATTAACAAATCACATCTTCAAATATGTAGAAAGGTTTGTTCAATTGTAATGTAGTTTCATTCACATCAGATTTTTATGCAAGTAGAATTAAAAATATTAAATCTATGCACATGCATATGAAACTTCTGAGTATCTAAAACGATGACAATCTTGTGCAAGCAAGCAATAAACATGTCAATGCAGTAATAGACCATATTCGATTACTAAGAATATGACCACTACATATTTTTTGGCTCCACTACCATAAAGAAACTAAGCATTATCCATGCAAATCACATAAGTTGAATCACACAAATAAAATGATCACCCATAGCACACGAGATAAGAACATACCTCCTGCGTGTCTCTGCTATTAGAGTTACAAGCTTGTTTTCTTCTATAAGAGTATATGCCAAAAGCTAGTGTTCGCCATCCTTTACAATGTGCCACTTAACAGGAAAAGCTACCAGTCCATTTGTTATGCTGCCAAAAATCCATGTCCTTGTGGAAGTCAACAGGGCCAATCATTTCAGCAATGCCACAGACTTCCTACTCACAATTAACCTGCACATGAGCAGATCGTACTTAGTAAAGATGTCAAGAAATTTTTTTAAAGCTACCTGGAAGCTCAGAGAACGGAGAGAACAAAAAAAAGAGGCAACTCAGAGAGAAAGATGGGACAATTTCTTGGCTTTCCAACATGTATTCTCTGTGCATCTTCATATGCACTGTTTACCCTCTTATTCCCATTAGTCGTACTCGACCAAACATTATACTTGATACTTTGTGAACATCATCCTCGCTATATGATTTGATGACCGCACCTGGCATATGGATACTCAACTGGAAAGTCGTCCTTATTAGATTGGTCAGCCTGAATAACAATTTCTCCCTGTGCATTATTAGCTCCAGAATCGGTCGCCTGGGATCCATCACCCGTAAATGTCAAATGACCTATTGGCTGTTCGTTCTAGGGTCCCTATTTTGCTCACCCAAAACATCCGGGCATTGTTTGCTGTTCCATGGTGTTGAAATCTTGGACTTCCCCTTTCCATCCTGTTGTTTCCGAATGATCCTGTTGTTTTCGTGTAGCTGCAACATAGGTCAAGGAAAGATAGAAGCCTAGGCTAATTTGCAACAAAATACCTTGAAATTATAACAAAACTTTTAAAGCCAAAAAAGTTGCAGTGTACATTGTAAAGCTCTTAATATGTTATAAGAGGTTATATATACTATGTGCATCTTAAGTCTGTTCAGTCCCTGTGGCACCACCAAACTCTAGATTGTTACTAATGAGGTTATATATCATTCTATGAACAACATCTTAAGTCTGTTCAGTCCCTTCAGATACCTATACAAAAATATTTAGTCATGAGAAAGGACACCCCTCTAACTTAAAATATTATCCTTTCCAATGGCCATTATAAGTGATTTTACTTAGTTATTCATGTCCCTCTGGCATATTGAAAAATAAACAAATGATGGCGAAATACAAAATTAGAACACAACCATGATGCTCTTCAAGATACAGATGGCAATTCACATCATAAGTAAGCAAAGCATGTTTGGCAAAGTATATTTTGGGGAAAACTAAGGCTCCCACGTCATAAGCCCCACTCAAACCACCGTGACCACTTAACTGATTACTGTTACAAGCATACTTAAGAATTTGCTCATATATATAGGTATAACGATAAGCTGCAAATTAAACAAAATGAAGATTCTATTCACTTTACAGTATAATGGAATAGTATAGAGGCAACATGAGGACTTACAAATGCTGCTAAAAATGCTCCTTTCAAATTTGCACATGCTTCACAACATGCTCTAGACATGAGAAATGGAAACCACATGCTCAAAGATTGCAATGACCCCCAAAGATTCATACATCAGTTAAATCGGCCAAGCTCGAGCACAAGATCATATATAAGTTTTCAATACACAACCGAACAACATGGTATAGACTCTGTTTTAGGCTTCAAATGATTTACGTAACAAAAATTAAAAATTTGATTCGTACTAGTGCCATTCTCCACTAGCCCCAGAAGAATACCCTAAAATGTTTCCTAGAGATACCCATGATATGAAAATTGCATTTGCAGCAGTACATCCGTGATGACCTATGGCAAATATATATATATATATATATATATATATATATATATATTTTATATATATATATATATATATATATATATATATATATATATATATATACCCATTAATTTTTGGCGTTTGTAACCGAAACAAAAGTATTTAGAACATATGGGACCAGGAATGGTTGGGGCAAGGAAATACCTGAGAGATCAGCCATCAATGCTCAAAGTGGACCCTGGTAACATAAAGAGTTACATTTCACAGTTTTGGTTGAGATAACTGAAATTGTAAGTCTAGGAAAAAAGCTTACATGTACTGCATTGCTAGAAAAATCAAACATCCAGAAACCAACTATATATACAATTGCAGCTCTCCACCATGGACCTTGATAAACACTGTATTTATTATGTAAAGGTTCAATCAAAAGTTAAGCTTTTCGTTTGTTCGGTTGCTCTTTATTATTGTATCGAAGTTTCTAATATGTTCCCTTATTCGGTTCCTCTCAGAATTCCCCCCACTGATAACGAAACAAAGGAAAGCAACATTGTACTTATGATTATATTGACCTGCAATCTTCCTTTGTATCACCCAAAGAATAGCCTATATCTGATGAATAGCCTACTGCAATGACCTAGAATACAAATTTTATTATACGCGATATTTTTATAAGAACATAATCATGGGTTATGGAAGACAAAACATAGATCACTCTTCAAGTAGACAAACTAATACTTACAGAACAAAAGATAAGGAGACACCCGATAAGTATAAATGGTCTTCTCCTTCCAAATCTTGAATGGCTTCTATCACTCCATACACCAACACAAGGTTTGACCTGAAATGAAAGAACTTGATGAAAACATCGATCTTTATTGATGGACTAAAAAACAATTTATGAGTGTTGGGGCGGTGATTAACCTTTTATAGTAGGTTATTTTGTTGCAGAACCTTGTTGATTGCTTCATAATCTAGTCAATTTGAAGTGCATGATTCCTTTTTAATTTAGGATTATTTACACTAACTACCCCTATGTTTTTGATTTATAACACGGGGTACCCCTGATTTAAACTATTTACACTAACTACCCCTCCCTTTAGAAAACGTAGGGGTAGTTAGTGTTATAATTTTTTTATTTTTCCTTAAAGTAGGGGTACCCCGTGTAATAAACCAAAAACATAGGGGTAGTTAGTGTAAATAGTTTAAAAGTAGGGGTACCCCGTGTTATAAATCAAAAACATAGGGGTAGTTAGTGTAAATAACCCTTTAATTTATTTCCAATTTTTTGTGGGAATGGTTTTTCTTTCATATTGTCACACATCAATGCATACCTTAGATAGGACTAAGATTGGGCCGGGTACCCCCAGATAGGACACAATTTTGTTCTTTGATTTGACAAGGTTCACCAAGAACCTGAAATTCAAAAGGGAAACATCAAGAAGTTAAGTAGCAATATTATCATCTGTTATACTGATTACAGTACAAAATCGTTTCCCAGGAGACAAACCAAAATACTAAGAATATATAGGTCATTATTCTGTACCAAAGCGATTACCATACCAAAGAGGACAATCTAGAGAAATCAGTAATAAATGGCACTACCATTATCCGAGATGGGAAATTTTGTTTCTCATAGATTGAGAAACACGATTGACTGGATATAGTACTGCTGAATTATATACAGTTAAGAAGCTACAGCTAACATCAAACATCTTGGAGATAGCGAATTAGCGATACAGTTGCTCATTTTAATCAAACATCTTCCTTGTTACATAACTGAAGCTCTTCGGACTTTTATGTATATCATTCATAGCTGTTAATCTGTAACAATTGCGGTTGTGATGTAAAACTAGAGAGACTATCCAATAAATTGCTTGCACTATAATTTGGGCCACCACAGAATTTTGGCAGTCCCAAGCGCTGCCAAAATTGCGGTGTCCTGATATTTTTTGCGGTGCCAATAACACTGACCATAATTTGTATAAGAGAGTATTCTAGTTCATGCTATTTTCCTCCACAGGACCACATTGAGGATTTTTGTCTACGCCTCTTATCCGACGCTGACGCGTAGTTGCTATTGGAGTGTCCATTGTTCCTATAGTTACTACTACTTACATACAACATTTGTATAAACAAACAGACGAAATACATAAGTTATAATTGCATATAAACAAATCCTACAGCACACAGATTGATTATGAAGCCTGCTTGGATGTTTCTGGCACTTTGCTGGCTTTCTTCTTGGAGTAATGATTACTTGCACCAATTAAGCCTTTATATGGCATGCTCAGGTCACCACTAACCCCTCCATAGATCTAATCACCATTTTATGCTTATCATGCTGGATTATCAAAGTTTTATACCAATAATAGCTTTATGATTGGAGCCATGCATAGCTCCCACCATTAGCCATTTGGCACTTTGTCTGAAATTTTGTCCTACTTCTATTCAAGGCCTTCAATAAGTAAATAAGTACTAAAACTATTATCTACTCAAGGTTTTTTTAATAAGTAAATAAGTACTAAAACTATTATATACTGTTTCAAGTTTTCAATAGCACTGATAATGTAGGAATAAAGAAACCACTATGGATATAGAAAGTTGGTTGTATCAGCAATTTAGGAATAAAAAAAACCCCTATGTTTCTGATATTTTCCGATGTTCACAATAAGTCTACCTGGGTCCACAAACCTCTCAGAATTGTTGGAAAGTGTTTTCTGATTTGAAGAAGCCTCTCCATATATGGGGGTAAGAGTCGCAAGGCTACGGTATCTGGACCCTGCACTAGTAGGAGTCTTGTGGCAATAGGACACAATTTTGTTCTTTGATTTGACAAGGTTCACCAAGAACCTGAAATTCAAAAGGGAAACATCAAGAAGTTAAGTAGCAATATTATCATCAGTTATATTGATTACAGTACAAAATCGTTTCCCAGGAGACAAACCAAACTATTAAGAATATATAGGTCATTATCCTTTACCAAAGCGATTACCATACCAAAGCGGACAATCTAGAGAAATCAGTAATAAATGGCACTACCATTATCCGAGATAGGAAATTTTGTTTCTCATAGACTGAGAAACACGATTGACTGGATATAGTACTGCTGAATTATATACAGTTAAGAAGCTACAGCTAACATCATAACTTCGAACAATTTTTTAAACCATGGACAATAAATGATGAGTAAAGAAAAAATACATAGTATCTATATTCATCTTATAAGTCACCATAAAAAGAATTGCCTATAAGTTCATAAAGTATGACTAAAAAGTGAAAACATACCAAACTTTTACAAAGAACGGGTAATCACAAGTTGAAAGAGTTGAAATTAAACTGCTATATGACCTCGTAACTTTAGGTCTTACTGACGGCAAAATAGAAAGTGACATTACATTATACAACCAGTCTACCACAAGATGTACTGGAAGGTACATAAGGTATGTATACACCTGGAAAAAATAGAGATCCTTATCGGAATTGATTTTTTATGTTGCTTCTATAAAACCGGTACTTAAACTGCATAAACTCATGACATCCAACAAGCCATTGTCCCAAACTTTTGGTATTGTTAACGACAAAGCTTTTGTTTCCACAGGCAATGTCGGTTTCATACGAGAAATACGCACATTTGGATCTAATATATTTAATTTTCATAAATTCAAATCTTGGCTACAAAAAAAATCACAAACTCAAAGTTTTTTTAATAAGTAAATAAAGTACTAAAATTATTATATAATGTTTCAAGTTTTCAATAGCACTGATAATGTAGGAATAAAGAAACCCATATGGATATAGAAAGTTGGTTGTATCAGCAATTTAGGAATAAAGAAACCCCTATGTTTCTGATATTTTCAGACGTTCACAATATATCAGCACAAACTATCTAAAATTATCTCAAATTCTTCCAAAAAATTAATTTAGAATAATCACACAAAATACAGACCAAAACCCTAAATTGATTCCAGACCAAGTCCTAGACTCCTAAAGTGATGTACTGCAGAAATTTAGGGCTTAAATTGATGCATTAAAAAAGTTCAAACTAAAAGAACTTTAAAAAAAGTCATAATGTACCAGCTACTTCAAGGAGGAGGCGGAGGGAGTCGACGAGGAGGCGATGGCACCAGCGTTAGGCGGGGGAGGAGTCGGAAGGAGGCAGCGACTTTTGGAGGAGGAGACGACGACTTTTGGAGGGACCAGCTGTCCGTAGGAGGAGGAAGTTGACGAGGAGGAAGGAGGCAGCGATTTTTGGGGGTGAGAGCTCGTTGGGAAAAGGAGCCGTTTGGAGGAGGAGGAGAAGGAGGGAGGAGCCGACCGTCTGGAAGAGGAGGATGAGGAGGGAGGAGCCGGCCGTCTGGAGGTGGAGGTGGAGGGGGTGATTGAGGGGGAGAGGAAATAAAAACTTTTTTTTGGGGGGGGGGGGGGAATAATGTAGAGGGGGGAAAGATTGAAACTTAGGGGGGAAATAGAAAGGGATTTTAATGTTTCAGCGACTGAAATTTCAGTTGCTAGTCAGTAGGAACAAAAGAAGTTATTACACCGACGCTTTTCCGATGTAAATATTCCATTAATAAAATAGTTAGTAATCACTATCGACTCTTTTGCGACAGAACAGCAACAACTAATTAAATGAAATAAAATTTTGTAGAAAGTTAGTGGCAGGTTAGTCGGTAGCATAGCGACTGATTTTGGTTAGTTGGTAGTTCAGTCGCTAATTTGCAGTATTTTTGTAGTGTTAGGCAACTTAGCATCCTCTGGAAAGATCTCTATAATCAACTCCATCAGTCGGTTGTAGCATTCTTGCGACATGTTAAAATAGGATTTGATGCTTAACAATCTTGTAACCACCTCCAACGATGAATGATCCTCACAACTAGGATATAATGGAGTCCTTGCATTCTCCAGAAACTCTATAAACTTTGCAGCATCGACGTTCGGTGCCTCCTTGGCTGCATCATAATTGTTCTGATTGAAACTAGGCCCCATTGCATCAAAATCTATGTTCACCCACCCATCGTCGTCAGCAGTGTGGTTGTTGACATCCACATAAGGCTCCGACTCCGTTACTAAAGACACAACTTCTTCGTACGCGGTCCACTGATAATAATTCGGCATGAAACTCTTCGAGTACAAATCATATGTGACTTCCACTTCTGGATGATATTTTAAGTTGCGACTTCTCACACACGGATACTTAATTTTGGTACCGTCCATGTACCACGGGAATGCCTTGGCGAACTGTTGGAACAGCTGTACATCCTGTATGAATTCATCCTGTACACCGCACATGTCATCAGGATGATGATTGTACATCCATGACGATGTCGTAGATAGTAATTCATATCCATTTGACAGTAATTCTGCAAAGATAGATGCATATTATTCAAGTATATTCCAAATGGATGTATAGACACATTAGTATTAAATGAGTGTCATCACGTGTTCAACAAGAAGGCCCCCTCTCTGGCCCCCCTCTACTTCCTTCTTCTTATTTGACTCTCTCAGCCTCCTATTCCGCATCATATGATCATATCCACCTCAACCAAATCCTAGAAAATTGTGAAAACATTAATATTAACTAAGGTTCAGAGTATCGGTATCGGTATCAGAAGTAAAAAGTTTTTTATTGGTGGTAGGACGAGCCATAATCCTTTGACGGAGGCTTCTCCGTCAAAGGATTGATGGTGGGGCGAGCCAGGATTCTCCGTCAGAGGATTCTAGCTCGTCCCACCACTAATCGAAATCTTTTTTACTTCTAATATTTTGAATATAAAGCTCTACTTCACGTTTGGTTTTAGGAAGCCATGAGATTCATGGTATCAAGCCATGAGATTCAGGGCTCACATGGACACTTGATTTCAAGCTAACACGGACACTTAACATAAGAGATAATGATATCTCTGTCGTCATGTGTTTTTTGTGAGCCCACAAGAAAAAATTGACCTCGAAGTGTCTAAGCTAGCACTTACCATAAAATAGTTGGTGATACCTAGCTAGCACTTACCTACATACCTAGTATCTTGACGAATGTCTTGACACTGTACCAATCATACCTACACTTCTATGATACTCTATACACTTTAGGTACTAGGATACTCCTTAGCAAGGTTCTCAGTATCGATATCGGAATCGATATCGAATTTTTTGGTATCAGAAAACAAATAATTAACTTTAAACCGTATCGGATCGGTATCAGTCACTTTTGGGTATCGGTATCGGTCACTTTTGGGTATCGGTCACTTTAAACCGTATCAGTCACTAGGATACTCCCCTTTTCTCCCTCTAAAAAAATAAATAATAGTTTTAGACTGCCCGTATCAGTGTCATTGAACCATGGCATTTAATCTTTAATTTACTCCATGGAATTAAACCAAGTTAATCATTAATCTTTAATCCAAATTAAACTAAAATTAGATTATAATTAAATCAAATTAAATTGAAATTGATTGCCCGTATCAGTGTCACTGTGTCACGCCCCGTTCCTCAAATTATAGTAAATTGGGCAGGCAACAACATCTCCAGGCTACGCACCCTACGAGTACTTTCGCACCCGTATTGCGATTGTCGCCTGTAAAGAGCTAGAATGGAAAAGTACAAGTACAAATACTACATTTAATTACATCAATTATAGCTATTATACAATAATTATTTTTCTAAGATACCATATATACAGTTCCATACTACAAAACAATAATTTACATATGCAAGTTACAAAACGGTGTTGGTCATGATTCCTTGGATAGCCTAATCCTCGCCATTGTTCTCGTCATAAAGTGGAAGCATGTCTGCAGGCTCCTCGTCTTCTCCTAGTGAACAAATACTAGGTCGATTAGAAACGACAAGCAAGTCCTCGATCAAAGGCGATAATAAGTAAAACAAAATTTTAGAAGATTTTAGGAAATTCAAGTAAATGACTACCTTGTGAAATAAATGGAAATATTAGGTACTTCTAATTCGACTATTTATCATACCAGACATGACTTTATGCCCCATGATTATGCACTTTTGTAGAGAACACATGTGGATCACGATCACCCTCTATTTTCCCGATAGTAATCCCATTTACCCGGGACCAGGTGGTGTCTATATTGGGTACGGCGCCTTAGATTTCGACCCCTCCACATCTTGTGGAAAAATTTGTATGCATTAACTTTTTAAATTTCGTTTTATTTTTGGAATTTACTGGACTGTTCTCTGTTGGTGAGCTAGGCCTCACCCTCCGACATCGTAAGGTCCTACAGATGCGAGACTACTGATCAGCTTTTATTGGTGTAATTATATTGCAGGGATTTCGATGGTTATGATCTAGTTGTTCTCTCCCACCCCATGATGTAACTATAAATATAGACAAGGTCTATTAACTCTTAAATCTAATATTATCCTCAAACTTGGTTACCGTCCCGTATTTAAGAACAATACGCTATACGGTAAACTCTTGTTGGAGAAAGTATTTATCCAACCTATTACCATCCGTGTGTTAGAACGACACATCATATGGTAAGTTGTTGGCAATAACGCTCCTTAACTTATCTTACCATCTCGTGTATCAAAATAACATGCCATATGGTAGGATCAATTGAACTACGAACTAGATAAAAATCTTAGATTTCTTGTATTAGGTTTTCCAATACCTAATGGTTCTAAATTTGACTAACTCCCAAAATTATTGACAATTTCGGCAGTGTCTCCTTTTTATTTATCGATTCCAAAAATTTCACAATCGACAAAATATAACAAAATATAGAAATCGGGTACGCCGACCCCTTCGGTGGAGCAACTCTCAACACCGGACCACGCATTTCATATCCGGGTACGCCGACCCCTTCGGTGGAGCAACTCTCAACACCGGACCACGCATTTATAATACATAGTCAAATTTAAAGCTTTCTTACCTTAGCAAGCAAGCAAGCAATTTATTATTTTTAGTTGCCACAATTTTGACTCTTCTAAAAGCTATCCAAATTCAAGAAAACAAGATTATTAGTAACATAATGATACCAAAGTCTCACTTCCGAATGTCACTAAATAATTTGATTGCTTTGCAATATTTGGCTTGATAACAACTACATATATAATTAAATCTAGCGGTTCTCTTCAACTCATACTTGATATATATACATGTTTAGTTTTAAAGGTGTAAAGGAAGTTTAAACTTGAAGATTTATGAGTGTAATGTTACCTTAGCATATAGGTACCTATAAACATACATTTTAAACTAAATAATCAAACCAAATATGTGAAATAGTTATATTTTGATTGTGGACAGAATTGACGTAGCATGTAAAAGTGGAAATCTAACTCATTTACAAATCTTATTCAAGAAGGAAAACATAGAGAATATATGTATCTATTGCTTGAGTGTATAGGTTTATTTATGCCTAGGCTTACATTTGTCCATGAATTATATATACAAGAATTTGTATCTTCCTATGGTATATATATATATATATATATATATATATATATAAATAATATATATATATATATATATATATATATATATATATATATATATATATATATATATATATATATATATATATATATATACAACAAAATTCAGAATTGGGTGTCATAATGTTTATGTGTATATATTCATACAACATAGAAATGTGTCAAGTTATATGCATATATGGTATCATGTATATATATATATATATATATATATATATATATATATATATATATATATATATATATATATATATATATATTTACTTCATGGGTTGTATTTGTGTATTAATCTATATATATACGCCTATGAATATAGTAGGAGTGTTCATTCATTGTGTCCAAATATATGTTTGCTCAAAGTGATTATTTGTGTTGTGTCCATGACAATAAATTTTCTTGTTCCGTATCCAAATATTATATCGTAATATAGGTGAATATATATTATGCTAGCATGTTACACACATTTATGCCTATTCATGCATTTATATATAACAAGGATCATATATATATATATATATATATATATATATATATATATATATATATATATATATATATATATATATATTTATTTATTTATATATATATATATATATATATATATATATATATATATATATATATATATATATATATATATATATCAAAATATATATATATATATATATATATATATATATATATATATATATATATATATATATATATATATATATATATATAAGAATTTATTTTGAAATATTTATTTCATGATATAAATATTCAACACTTGTGTCCATGTATGTGTGTCCACATATTGTTGTATCCATAAATGATTCTCTATCAAATTTCAAAGCCTATTTCCATATTATATCCTCACAAAGGTGGATTTGTCATGAATTTAATTAAATTTTAGAATGTAATTAACTCATATTAATTCAAATTTTTTTAGGAATTTGATTCTTGAACAAATATTCAAGAGGAAGAGAAAATTGAAGAGAACTTGCCTTGGTCTTTGAGAAAAACTTAGAATTTCTTCCCTAATTCCAAGTGAAACCTTGATTTCCTCCTATATTCCTCCCTATTCCAGAAATTGGGAATTTTTGAATCTGACCTAAGGTTTTAATTTAGATAGATTGGGGAAAAGAAGAAATAATACCTAGGTTTATGAAATAGGAGGAGGAGAAGATGGTGGTGGTGTGGCTGACGACGGCGGCGGGCGGTGGCGTGGGCAGCGGCGTCGGTGGCGGGTGGTGACGGCGTCGGTGGCGGTCGGTGAGGGTGGCCTCGGCAGCAGCCGCAGCAACAGTAGCAAAAATAAGAAGAGTGGAAGAGAATTGAAGAATGGAGAGAGAGAGAGAGAGAGAAAGAGGTTTATGTGTCATTTAATGGCCCCCCTTCTCTTCATGCCATGTGACAAATGGCATGAAGACTTGCCACTTGCATTATAAATTGACACATGTCTAGGTGAGGTGTCCACAATGTTTATGCAAATTTAAAATTTGCCTAAGGATTTCTATGCAAAATTTAATGTATATATTTAAAATAAAATTATAACCATTTTAATTATGGTTATAATTAATTATTAAATTAAAAAAATTAATTAATTAATATTAGAGATTTATAAGTCATGACATTGTACCTTCCTTAAAAGAAAATTCCGTCCTCGGAATTTGAAATAACAAATCAATATAAATTATGGAAATAACTAACCTTGTTCGGTAAACAGGTACGGATACTGGTTCCGCATGTCCTCTTCTTTCTCCCAAGTTGATTCTCCTGGAGAATCCTTGCTCCATGCTACTCGAACAAGTGGAATGATCCAATTTTGGAGTACCTTCTCCCTACGATCCAAAATTTTCACCGGCTTCTGTTCTAGGCGTAGAGTTGGACCCACTATAATTTCTGAATGATCGAGTATGTGACTGGGGTCTGGCACATATCTTCGAAGTTGAGATACATGGAAGACTTTATGGACTCCTTCGAGGGAGGGTGGTAGGGCTAGTTTGTAAGATACATTCCCAATTTTCTCCAGTATATCAAATGATCCAATGTATCTTGGACTTAGCTTTCCTCTTGTCCCAAATCTGATAGTTCCTCGAGTTGGTGAAATCTTTAAAAATACATGATCACCAGCCTTGAAATCCAAGTTCCTTCGGTGCTTGTCGGCCCACATTTTATGTCAGTCTTGTGCTGCTTGGAGATGACTCTGAATTTCTTTGACCTTGTCTACAGTTTGAGTAACTAGTTCTGGGCCCAAAAGTTGACATTCTCCTACGTCACTCCAACATATTGGTGACCGACACTTCCTTCCATACAAAGCTTCAAACGGTGCCATTTTGATGCTAGCCTGATAGCTGTTATTATAGGAGAACTCTATTAAGTGTAAATGGTCATCCCAGGATCCCCTGAAGTCTAAGGTACAAGCTCTCAACATATCTTTGAGGATTTGAATTACCCTTTCTGACTGACCGTCGGTTTGTGGATGGTATGTTGTACTGAACTTCAGATGAGTACCGAGACTATCTTGTAGGCTTCTCCAAAATTTAGAAGTAAATCGAGTATCTCTATCTGAGACGATATTCACCGGTACTCCATATTGACTAACAATATTCTTCATGTACATGTCAGCCAATAGCTCGGTAGGTTGACCGACCCGGAATGGTAGAAATCTTGCTGACTTTGTAAGCCTATCTACCATTACCCAGATGGCATTATTACCCTTTCTGGTCTTTGGAAGTCCGGATACAAAATCCATTGTAATATGTTCCCATTTCCATTCAGGTACAGGCAGGGGTTGCAAAAGTCCGACGGTCCGTTGATGTTCGGCCTTTACTTGTTGAAATACCAATCATTTTGACACAATTTTGGCTATCTCTTGTTTCATTCCATGCCACCAAAAATTTTGCTTCAGATCTTTATACATCTTCGTACTCCCAGGATGAATGGAGTATTGTGAGCTATGTGCTTCTGACATTATCTCTGTCCTGAGTTCTCCATATGGCACACATAATCGGTTTTCGAACCTCAAAGATCCATCGAAATGTTTAATCAATCCTGTTTGTGTTCCAGCCTCAGTCTTGCTCCATAATCCTTGCAATTTTCTATCATCCTTTTGTGCCTCTTTGATTCTTTCTATTAGGGGTGATTGTATCTGTAAGTTTTTCCACATTCCATCTGTCACTGGACCTATTACTTCAATCCCCATCTTTCTCAAATCTTCCAGTATTTCTTTAGATGTATTCATAAAGAAAGCCGAGGGTCTTCTACTTAAGGCATCGTCCACTTTGTTAGCCTTTCCCGGATGATATTCCAACTCCATGTCAAAGTCCTTAAGTAACTCTAGCCACCTTCGTTGTCTCATGTTCAACTCCTTTTGAGTAAATACATATTTCAAACTTTTATGATCTGTATATATATTGACTTGTTCACCATATAGGTAGTGTCTCCATAACTTTAAGGCAAAAACCACAACTGCCAATTCCAGATCATGAGTTGGGTAATTTCTTTCATGTGTCTTCAGTTGACGAGAAGCATAAGCAATAACTCTTCCATGTTGCATTAATACACAGCCTAACCCTTTTCTTGAGGCATCACTATAAATCTCATACCCTCCTGATCCAGATGGTAGAGCCAGTACTGGAGCCGTGATAAGTCTTTCCTTCAGTTCCTCAAAAGCAGCTTGACACTTATCAGTCCAATTAAATTTTTCATCTTTTTGGGTTAATCGAGTAAGTGGCTCCGTAATTCTTAAGAAATTTTCTACAAATCTTTTATAATATCCGGCTAGACCAAGAAAGCTTCGTATTTCTGCAACATTCTTAGGAGTAGGCCAACATTTGACAGCTTCTATTTTTTTGGGATCTACCGATATCCCTTCTCCACTCACTATATGACCCAGGAAGGAAATTTTGTCTAACCAGAATTCACATTTGCTTAATTTTCCATATAACTTTTCTTGCCGTAAGGTTTGGAGTACTATTCTTAAATGTTCTTCATGTTCTTTTTCATTCCTCGAGTAAATCAATATATCATCAATAAACACAATCACAAATTTATCCAAGTATTGATAAAATATTCTGTTCATCAGATCATAAATATGGCAGGAGCATTCGTTAACCCGAATGGCATAACTAAAAATTCGTAATGCCCATAGCGAGTTCTAAATGCTGTCTTCTGAACATCTTCCTTTTTCACCTTTACTTGATGATACCCCGATCTTAAATCAATCTTCGAGAATACTTTTGCTTCTCCTAGTTGGTCAAACAATTCTTCAATTCTTGGCAAGGGATATTTATTTTTTATGGTGACTTCATTTAATGCCCTATAGTCAATGACTAATCGTAGGGTTCCATCCTTCTTCTTCACAAATAAAACTGGCGCACCCCAGGGTGAGGCACTTGGTTGAATGAATCCCTTGGACAATAACTCCTTGATCTGCTTATTCAGCTCTGCCAATTCTTCTTTGTTCATTGGATAAATTTTCTTGGCTATAGGAGCTGCTTCGGGTATCAAATTAATGGAAAATTCTACTGCCCTATCTGGCGGTAATCCGGGCAATTCTTGTGGAAATACATCTTTGAATTCTTCTACAACCCTTAGAAATTGTTCTTCCTCCAATTCTTGAAATCTTCCTCGAATTGGTAATTCAAGCTTTTCCAATTCTTTAGCATCAAATTCTTTTTGATTCCGGTTAAATTCATATGTCTTCTTATTGGAAAGTTGAAATAAAATCCTACCTTGGCCACAGTCTATATTGGCTGATATTTTTGTCAACCAGTCCATCCCCAATACTACATCATAGTTATTCATTGGAAAAACTAATAATCTTACCCAAAATGCTCCCCCGCCTAGTTTAACTGGACATGCTTTACAGACACGATTAACCTTTACTACTCCATTACCCGTGAGAATGTTCAGCTTCTTAATCAAGGGTTGTGATTCAATTTCCCGTTGTGATAAAAAGTTAGCAGATATGAAAGAGTGTGTGGCTCCTGAATCAAATAAAACTGATGCGGGATACGATGAAACTAGTATAGTACCTGTCACTACTTCACCCACGATTTTGGCCTCTTTTGAATCCATCATGAAGGCTTGACCATATTTTTTCTTCTTATTCCCCAAGTGTGGCTGCTTTGCCTTTTGAGCCTGTTGGAACTGATGTGCCTGTGGAGCCAATGGGGGCCTATGCTGGTATCCGGATGGTACAATTGCTCGGGGATTCATCGTTGCTTGGTTCATAGGTCTGGGACCAATCCCTTGTAGCATTGGCCTTGGACCATGCTGAGGATTCTGTGGTCCAGATTTGTTCATAGTACACTAGTAGGCCTGGTGCCCTGAAAGTCCACACTTCAAACACAGACCATTGAGTAGTCTACAGTTGTTCTTGATGTGTCCTACTTTTCCACAGAAATTACAAGTGGTTACTTCCCTTGCATGTCCCGTTTGAGGACGCTTAGGAGGTCCTTGCCATGGATTCTTCTGAGATGAAGATCCTGTATTCCATGATCTCTTTGAACCTCCCGACCTTTGAGCTTGTCTTTCCTTCAACATCCTTTCTTGATCTCGGGCGGCCTCAGTTATCTCCGAGTAGGTCTTGCATCGATATGGTGCTACCTTGTGCTTCAGTTCAGGATTCAGTCCTTCTTGGAAGAGGCCCACTTTTGCTTCCTCAGTTGTCACCATATAAGATGTGAACTTACTCAATCTGGTGAATTCTGCGGCATATCCATCCACAGTTAAATGTCCTTGCTTCAATTGGATGAACCTTCGCTCTAGCTCCAGTCTTGCTGATCTTGGAAAGAATCGTTCTTCAAATTTTCTTTTGAATTTCTTTCCAAGAAACTACCTCATTAGATTCCTCAGGATGTTCTGCGCTCCACCAGCTATCTGCAACATCCAAAAGTTGGATCCGGATGACTGCTACCATATCTTCGGGACTGATATTTGCTGCCTTCATTAGTCCCTCTGTGGTCCTCATCCACTGCCCAACTTCCATAGGACTTTCGGTCCCACGAAACTTGGGTGGATCCAGATCCCTATAGTCAGCCACCGACTTCTTCTTAGGTTTAGATGGAGTCCGTAGCTGTTCTATTAGTGCAGCCGTCGTAGCTTGTGCTGCATTAGCCTGCTGGCTATGACTTTCTAGAATCTGTCGTAGCAATTGACATACATCAAGGGTGTTCTGTTCAGCTTAGATGGCAGGAATAGATGAAGAAGGATTATTTGAATTGTCCATCCCCTGAACAATTCAAAGATGGAAATTTTCAGGAACTGGTTTTGTATTCCATGATAAAGTAGCTATATCAAAATTTGATTTGAGATATACAAGATATCAAAGTATCTTATATCTCAAAAATTCAAGAAATTCAATATCAAAGAACACGTGTATTTCCAAAATAGTAAGAAACAGCATATTCATTTACTATTTATCAAAATGGTACAACATGCTGTTAGCTTTACTAAATATTTGCATATACATACTACCCATATAGATATCCCTCCTACTCGTAGCCTCTATATACATCTATTGTTTTTTTTACAAAATGGGGGTACAACAGACAAAACATGCCCTTCTATTTATAAAACATAGGGCTACACTGCTCTTGGTCTATATAGAAGAGCTCCCAGCACACAGAAACACACGTCCACTTTAAAGAACTGTAGCTTCTGGATAGTGTTCTTCCCAGTCGTCGTATGTCCCTTCATAGCCTTCTACCTTGGGGTAAGAGTATATGTAGTTTGGATCTCGAACATATATGAAATGGATCTCCCTTACATGATATACTTCTGCCCCATCCTCTATGCTCTTATAACAGGCCGTTGAATACCATACTTTATCTCATACACTGGCATGTTATACCAATCTGGTAACCCCCATCGTTCCCTTACCATTTATTGATATAAATAAAGAGTGTAATCACTTCCATCCCAGAGTAAGCTTGGTAGGAACAGGTCCATAACCTACACCCATTATAATTTTCAAATAAAATTAATAATAATAAATGCCAACGAATGTGTAACACCCAGTTTTTCCAAATGAGGGTAATTTTGAACTTTTGTATTTTAAATCATTTAATAATGATATTTAAATCATATTGTGATTTTTGGTGATTTTTAATCAATTTTTAAAAACTATTTAAAATAGTGATTGGTGATTTTGATGGTTAACTAGCTAAACCCTAGTATTGCTAAGCCTAGAGACTAATCATGACCAAGGAGACCTAATCATGTGTTTAGGATTTCAAATTTCTACATTTAAGCCTAGGGGGTATTTTGGTCATTTTGACAATTTTGTGAATTTGTAATTTATATTAATTAAATATTGTGCTAGTCTTTTAGTGGAGCCTTAACCTAGAAGTTAACCTAACCTAGATTAGTCATGAGGTTAAAATTAGGGTTAGAACATTCCTACTAAGTGCCAAGGTTATTAATATCTAGATATTATTAGGAAGATATTTTCCTTTTAGGATATTTGTAAAAAAGAAGCCTTAACCAATATGAAACCTTGGAAATTGGTGGAGTGATCCTAACCACCCATCTAAAACCCTAACCCTACTGATTTCAACAGCCATACAAGCCCCCTCCCTCCTATAAGTATCCCACTTAGGAAATAATTGCCTCCTTTAGAAAACCTAGAAAAAGCCCCACTTGTTCTTTCCTAAAACTCTCCCCATTAATCCAAATTGAGCCCAAATTGAGTCAAATCAATTGCATCATCCTCCCCAACAGTAGAGGATACTTGTGGGGGCTTGCTAGCAAGGTTCGAGGACGATTGAACCGGAGAAAATCGAAAGGGACATCGAATCGAGGCTCTTTACATTGAGTTTGAGTACTCAATAGGTAAAACCCTACAAACCCTAGTAAAATTCTGATTTCTTCCTATAGATGCATTCATTTAGGGTTCCCCTAGGTGTAGCCCAAGTTTGGTAGGAATCCGTGTCCATTTCGTGTCCGTATCGGACACGTATCGGTGTTTTTAATAACGTGTTTGTTGAAATGCCTGTGAGAATAAAATGTTTTTAATTTCAAAAACTAATTAAAAGGAAATTTAGGTCTTGTAATGTAGATCAGAAATCCAACTGACTGAGTAGGAGTTTTGGTGTCCTCATGTCCAAAACGGACACGCACATACACGTGCAGACACGGTGGCAGTGCCCTGCTGCCACGCGTGTAGTACTCACTGCACAGGCCATTTTGAACCACCAAAATTGGTGTGGGACTCGGGGCAGTGACTGACAAGTCACTCCCCAAGTTTCAGGACTCATAGTGTCGTGTCGGACACAGATTTTAGCACGCACTGATTTTGTACTGAACTGTACAAGAGAATATTTCCCACTGATACGGTCTTCGCGTCGGACACTGACACGCATTGGGCTCGATGCAGAGTGTTCAACCTCTAGCCTGAGACCTCAGCTACCTGTGGACACGTGCACGAGACCCCACGTGCTTTGTGTCGTGACCTAGGTCGATCGACACGGCTGTACGAGCCTGTGCACAAACTGTGCACTGTGCAGTGTACTCGTGTGTGTTCGAGTGTACTGGACACTTCGTGTCCACTCTTGTGGACACGAATGACACCCTGGACACGTGTTTATGTGGGGGTGGACACACCTACATGCCTGATTGATAATTTCATTGGTTTTAGGATTTCGAAATAGGATTCTCTGATACTATGTGCTGCTCTGTGAATTCCTGAACTTTGCTATTTTATTTTTACTGAATGTTAATGTTAATTTGGCCATGTTTAACTCATGGGTATGTATATTAATTTATTTTAATGATGGATTACATGTGGAACTTGATTTGGATTGATTATAGTTAGGATTGGCATTTGGGTTATGTTGAACCTAACCTGAGATTTGATTCACTGTTAATATAGTTGAACCTGAGATTAGAGGGAATTCTACACTGTCAGTAACCTATGGGTTCATAAGTGATTTCCTGAGAATGAGTTCAAAAAACTGAGTTTCTTTACATAGAATTGAATTGGGATTTATGTATATGATTTCCTGAGATTGAAAACCTGAACTCTTCATTCCCTGTTTAATCTGAATTTGATGTTTAATCTACATGTTTAAATTCAGGGGCATGTGTAATAGCTAATGATAGTTTGGTTTTTACATGATAGATTAGGATATGTTATCAAGTGATGGATTTTCATATGTGGTTGGGCTATTCAATTGTAAACCTGAGATTTTGTATCTTCAAATGAACATGCTAACTGAAATAGTGTGAACCTGAGAATATATAGCCTGAATTTTGGGTTTGATTTTACAATAAAAACTAAGATTTTATCAAGTATGTGTGTTTCCTGTTTGAGATGTAATGTATCCAGGGAAGTCTCTGTCTGAAACTGGGTTTGAATAGAGAGAACCTGAGATGTGAATTCAGGGTAGTAAAACCTGAAAATATTGATGTATGTTAAAGACTTAAAATTGTGTACATGATAACTGAGAAGGGGTTGGACTGATTGTTAATATGATGGTCATTGTTTTCTGTTTTCCTGAGAATCTGAGACTTACTTGTTGTAATAACCTGAGAAATTTTCCTAACTATTAACACCCACATATATTGTCATGGCACATGTACACACACAGACATCTAATATTTCATCCTAACCTATCATTCTTCCTGTCACATTGTATCACATGTGGACACCCTAAACCTGTGACACTAATAGACACATGTCCCTACACACACCATAGCCAAATGCTTCACACATACACTGTTTCCTGTTAACACAACCTGAGGACAATGTCCTTCACTTGTTGTTAACACACATGCCCTATTCCCTATCACTCACACTTAGCTATACATGCCCAGTCACTTTGTCCTCTATGTACACACACATGTATACCCTTAACTCTCTTTCTATATTTCTATATTTCTATATTTCTATATCTCTATATCTCTATATCTCTATGAATATATGTATATATAATATAATGTGTATGTATATGTAGGATAGATAATAAAAGTATGATTGAAATATATGCACAAATGTCATGAATATAGACTAACTCCATACATGTACACCATGCTATGCACACACACAAACACCCTATATAAATAGGTACATGGTATGTATATTGAGCCAATGTATGTATATATGCAATGTGTAGATTCTATGTAGACATGTTACTAGTGGGTGGAATTGGTTGATAACTCTAAGGGTGTATAGATGAACCTTTGATATTGTTTTAGATAGACTTGAGTGGTATCACCTTGTTACACCTAGGAAAGGAAAATAGGATTCAATATGGCTTGAAGACCCCTTTTAGTCTAGCTATCATAGTCCAACCCTAGATAGTTGACCCTTGACTATGTTGACTAGATAGAAGCCCAAACCCTAAATGTTGACTTGGGTTGATCCAGAGTTGACCAAGTTTGACTGGGACCTAGTTTGACCTAGACAGTTGACCAAGTTTGACTTAGAGTTGACTTTGACCTAGAATTGACTTAGAATCATGTAGATTGCATTGTAGACTTCATTTACCTTGTTTTAAACATATTATAACCTGTACTGCTCTATTTAGGACTTTGTGACTCCGGTGCAAACATCTGATATTCATTACTCTTTTCAGAGTAACAGGCGAGTACATTCTCTGATAGTTCTTTCATTTACTTGTCAATTATTGTACTTCAGTTCTAGTTAGCTGTATGTGATTCTCTGTTACAAACACGTATTATTATTTCTGAATCCATGTATGCGACACACATACTTACTCGTCTTACCTCTATTATTCGAATCACCATACGAATCACCATACGAATCACTATTCGAATCACCCTATTCGTATCTTCATATTTTGGTTGGACTTGTATTCGTCTTATGTGTTGGATTTTGGATTCATTTGTATTAGACTGGGCGAGGAAATACTGATTAGACATGTAGACATATCCCCCTATTCGAATCACCCCTCTGTGAACAATATTCGAACGATAGCCATCCCACACTTCGCGAGTGTGTGGTGTGCCGTATTACCTACAGCCGTTTACATGTCGAACTCGGTATTTTAAAACACACTTGGAGAATTTATTCGAATCATTGTTTGACTACTATTCGAATTACTATTCGTATCACCTTATTCGAATCACTATTCGCATCACCTTATTCGAATCACCTTATTAGAACAATGATTAGAATCACATTCGACTCATCTTGTATTAGACTCACTTTGGGATTACACTCGACTTATTTGTACCATCTGAACTCATTATGTTACTCTAGTTCAGCTAGATCTTATTTTACAGTCTTCTTTGCTATGATTCTTCTCTTGTTTAGTTATTTACTTTCCTTGCACTTTATCTGTCTTTCTTACCATCACCTGAACATAAATTGCCATATTCATCAATACAACTGTCTATAACTGCTTTGTAGTTCTCTGTCATTCACTTGGGATTTCTTGATGAAATGTACTCGTTCCTGTCCTGACTGGACCTGTTGAAAATATTACAGATGACTGCCCTGAGGACGTTTGCCCTACTTGCCTTGGAGCAGGAGATGACTTAGCTACCTATGGCCCCGACACACAGGAGTGATTCGGGAGACTAGCTAGTAGACTTGGTTTAGTTTTCATGTTTTAGAATTTGAATTATAATAACTTGAGATACGAGTTTGTATTTGAGTTTGTTTGAGATATTATTATTTAGTAGTTTATAAATGTTGTTATTTAGTTTTTAGTTATAAACTTTTGTGTTATATTATCGTGCTTAGACTGTGATTGAGATTTCATTATATCTATACTTGTCCTCCGTTCGGAGTTGAGATATTGACAAGTACATTATATAATTGCGTGAGTTGTTGATTAGATAGTAACCTAGGACAGCGTTCTACCGCCGACACTGCGGCGTAGGCTGGACGTACCCACTTCTCGTGCCCTTACTCTAGGGTGCGGGTCGTGACAGAATGTATATAAAATCCCTGAAATGACAAATAAAAAATAAAATAATGTTAAATTTTTAAAGTCTACTTTTATCCAAGTGATATTGCAAAGTACCCCCTTTTTATATATACAACATATATATACACGATCACATTCTTTCTTCGAGTCCTTATATACATCTGCTGTTTTACAAAAAGAGGTTTACAACAGACAAAAAACTATATTACATATTAACATTTCTCCCCCCCTAAACATGTATCATATCAGCATTTTCTTCTTTTCGATAACAGTTGCTTCTGGATGGAATTCCAGCCATTCTTCGAAAGTTCCATTGTAGTCATTTACACCGGGATCTCCATGTGTTTGCATTTTGAAAAGCACAAAGTAATTCATCTTATTGAAAAACTTCACATTTTCATCAGCGACCTCTGATATCACAGGATATTTGAGCTCATAGTGTACTCCATATACCCTTATCACTTGTTTAAGTGCAAGTCGCCATTTCCTTTTTGTAAATCGGTAATATCCATCTAGACTGTGAATGCTATTTCCTAACCTAGCACAAGGCAGGAAGCGAGGCATGATCTACACCCACGAAGTTCTAAATTAGTACCCTCCAACAAGTACCCCAAAATAAAATATAATAGATAGGTCAGATAGCATAAGAAATACAAAATCCAAGTAGTGTCATTGGTACTTCCAAAATGCTTCGGTACAACCTATCCTTAGAAAATTTCAAGAAATCTCTAGGGTGTAATTGAAATCAAGGTTTTAAACTTACTTTAATTATAACTTATATAATTTCCTAATTCTTTTTAACCTATTCACTTATCCTAGCTTTTCGATTCTGTGCGGACCTGCATGTGCCACCACTTAAAGACGTGTCACGC
Source organism: Iris pallida (assembly GCA_029216955.1). Lineage (NCBI taxonomy): Eukaryota > Viridiplantae > Streptophyta > Magnoliopsida > Asparagales > Iridaceae > Iris > Iris pallida. The sequence continues at coordinate 3,865,321 of JANAVB010040014.1, read as the reverse complement.
CCCGTTCCTCAAATTATAGTAAATTGGACAGGCAACAACATCTCCAGGCTACGCACCCTACGAGTACTTTCGCACTCGTATTGCGATTATCGCCTGTAAAAAGCTAGAATGGAAAAGTACAAGTACAACTACTACATTTAATTACATCAATTATAGCTATTATACAATAATTATTTTTCTAAGATACCATATATACAATTCCATACTACAAAACAATAATTTACATATGCAAGTTACAAAACGGTGTTGGTCATGATTCCTTGGATAGCCTACTCCTCGCCATTGTTCTCGTCATAAAGTGGAAGCATGTCTGCATGCTCGTCGTCTTCTCCTAGTGAACAAATACTAGGTCGTTTAGAAACGACAAGCAAGTCCTCGATCAAAGGCGATAATAAGTAAAACAAAATTTTAGAAGATTTTAGGAAATTCAAGTAAATGTCTACCTTGTGAAATAAATGGAAATATTAGGTACTTCTAATTCGACTATTTATCATACCAGACATGACTTTATGCCCCATGATTATGCACTTTTGTAGAGAACACATGTAGATCACGATCACCCTCTATTTTCCCGATAATAATCCCATTTAGCCGGAACCAGGTGGTGTCTATATTGGGTACGGCTCCTTAGATTCCAACCCCTCCACATCTTGTGGAAAAATTTGTATGCATTAACTTTTTAAATTCTGTTTCATTTTCGGAATTTACTGGACTGTTCTCTGTTGGTGAGCTAGGCCTCACCCCCCGACATCGTAAGGCCCTACAGATGCGAGACTACTGATCAGCTTTTATTGGTGTAATTATATTGCAGGGATTTCGATGGTTATGATCTAGTTGTTCTCTCCCACCCCATGATGTAACTATAAATATAGACAAGGTCTATTAACTCTTAAATCTAATATTATCCTCAAACTTGGTTACCGTCCCGTATTTAAGAACAATACGCTATACGGTAAACTCTTGTTGGAGGAAGTATTTATCCAACCTATTACCATCCATGTGTTAGAACGACACATCATATGGTAAGTTGTTGGCAAGAACGCTCCTTAACTTATCTTACATCTCGTGTATCAAAATAACACGCCATATGGTAGGATCAATTGAACTACGAACTAGATAAAAATCTTAGATTTCTTGTATTAGGTTTTCCAATACCTAATGGTTCAAAATTTGACTAACTCCCGAAATTATTGAAAATTTCGGCGGAGTCTCCTTTGTATTTATCGTTTCCAAAAATTTCACAATCGACAAAATATAACAAAATATAGAAATCGGGTACGCCGACCACTTCGGTGGAGCAACTCTCAACACCGGACCACGCATTTAATATCCGGGTATGCCGACCCCTTCGGTGGAGCAACTCTCAACACGGACCACGCATTTATAATACATAGTCAAATTTAAAGCTTTCTTACCTTAGCAAGCAAGCAAGCAATTTATTATTTTTGGTTGCCACAATTTTGACTCTTCTAATAGCTATCCAAATACAAGAAAACAAGATTATTAGTAACATAATGATACCAAAGTCTCACTTCCGAATGTCACTAAATAATTTGATTGCTTTGCAATATTTGGCTTGATAATAACTACATATATAATTAAATCTAGCGGTTCTATTCAACTCATACTTGATATATATACATGTTTAGCTTTTTTTAAAGGTGTAAAGGAAGTTTAAACTTGAAGATTTATGAGTGTAATGTTACCTTAGCATATAGGTACCTATAAACATACATTTTTAACTAAATAATCAAACCAAATATGTGAAATAGGTATATTTTTGATTGTGGACAGAATTGACGTAGCATGTAAAAGTGGAAATCTAACTCATTTACAAATCTTATTCAAGAAGGAAAACATAGGGAATATATGTATCTATTGCTTGAGTGTATAGGTTAAGTCTTTATTTATGCCTAGGCTTACATTTGTCCATGAATTATATATACAAGAATTTGTATCTTCCTATGGTATCAAAATGTATATATATATATATATATATATATATATATATATATATATATATATATATATATATATATATATATATATATATATATATACATGATACCATATATGCATATAACTTGACACATTTCTATGTTGTATGAATATATACACATAAACATTATGATATAACTTGACACATTTCTATGTTGTATGAATATATACACATAAACATTATGACACCCAATTCTGAATTTTGTTGTATATATATATATATATATATATATATATATATATATATATATATATATATATATATATATATATTGTAAAACCCCTAAATTTCTACTATATTATTTATTTATTTATTTATACGGATTTAAAAATTTTGTATTGTACGTCGCGTAGTCGTATTTTATGTCGCGCACGAAAATTTATTTTTCGTAGTTGCTCGTCGAGTGAGAATATGTGCGAGCGTACATATTTTAGAAAAATATTTTTTCTATTTTAATATATACTTTCAAAAATTTATAATTATTATTCTTGCTATAAAAAGCCTTTTGTTTCTAAAAAAATTATTAATAATAAATAATATTTTGTATACTAGAAAAGCCTAATTATGTAAAGGATATTTGTTGCATATAAATATTTCGTTATTTATTTATGGGTCTATTCTAAATAAAAGTATAATTTTCGAAATTTATTAAAAGTAATATTTTATTGTTCAAAAAGATGTTTAAAAATATTTATTATTTTCGAAATTATTATTATTGGTATTTTGAAAAATATTTTTTGGAAGTTATTTTGGCCAATTAAATCTTGATTTAATATTTGGAATTATTTAAATAGATTAAACTAATTTCTATATTTGGAATTTGATCATTTGATTTGATTTTAAACTAAAATGATATAATTTAAATAGGATTTATATTTGGATTTGAATTAAATAGATGAATTATTTATTTTGGGTTTAAACTATTCCTAATCTTATCCAAATTGGGAATTCCCACATCCTATAAATAGGCTGGTACTCCTCCAACATTTTGATCATCCACAAATTCCTCCACACAAATATTTTCCTCAACCCAATGGTGCGTGCCCCGTGTCCGTGTTCCATCGTCCAAATCTTATTCCATTAGTTTACATGTACATTATTCATCTCCTTTCCCGTGTCGGACACACCCCGACATCAATAAATTCCTAAACCATAGTCCCAAAATCCTAACCGCTACCCCGATCCCCCTTCACCCCATCACCACCACGCCATTATCGCCGTCACCAGACACGACCGTCCTGACCACGGCCGCACCCAATCACCACTCCGCCAGCCTACACCACTACCGACAACATCAGTACCAACACCATCATCATCGGCACCATCCCGACACTCCGGCCAGACCAGCCTATCACCACCTCCTACCGACCCTGTCAATACCAACCACAGCCACCTACGACACCATCACCGACCGCCTCCACCCGTGGCAACCGCCACCGTCACCATAATCAGAACCCGACCGCCGACGACCACAGTAAAGAAAAAGGGATAGGAAACCAATTTAACCCTAACCTAACATCACACCCACGGCCATAGCCGACCCACACCGCCGCCACGGCATAACAACCACCACCACCAGCAAGAATTGGAATAGAGAAAAACCCTTACCTGCCTCGACCCGCTCCGCCGACCTGACTCGCAGCTGGCAGTCGCCGAGCCGTCCGCCTGGCCTCCTTCTCCGGCGAACCCTGCCGACCAATCAGCCCCGACCGCCTCCGCGGGGCACACCACCGTGCGCCCCACCGCCTGGAAACTGCCGCGCGTGCGCTGCTCTCCCCGCGCGCCGCCGGACGCCTCGCCCAGCGCGCCACGCCGCCGTGGCCGAAACCGTCCACCGAAACCCCCTTTCTCCTCCCCGCGCCTCCGGTTTGCCACCGCCGCCCGGTCGACCCTCCTCCTTTCGTCGATGCCACCGGGTCGAGCAGGGAGACCGTGGCTTCCCGCGAGCCGCCCCATCAGCGCCCCTTTCTCCCTTTCCGACCGTCGGGCTGACCCCTCTCCTTGATCCCTCTCTCTTCCTCCGCCTCACTTCTCCTCTCCTCCTCCTGATGATTCTTATTTTTTTACTTTACTTTCTTCTATCGTCTCTTTCTCTCTCTCACTCTCTGAAGTCCCTGGAAAAAAATAATTGTTCTCCTCGAGAAGATGAGAACCAGTATGGCAAGTTCTAATTCTTTTTTTCTTTTCTTCTTTTCCTTCCTCTTTGTGATTTAGGTTAGTATGATTAAGTTGTTATTATTATTATTATTATTATTATTATTATTATTATTATTATTATTATTATTATTATTTTACAGTATAATATTTAGGGTAAGTTATAAGTATTACTATGTTTATAATTAGTATTAATATTATTGTTACTATTTTGTTTATTAGATAAATAGATAGCTAATATTTTTAAAATTATGTTTGGCAACACAGTAAGTCCTAAAAATATTTTCCTAGATTTTTTTTATATATTTATTTAAAATATTTTTTTGGACTAATAAAAATTTTAGTTTCTAACCTAGATATCCTATTTTGATAAGATTCGAGTTTTTGTCTAAAATTTATTTTGATTTCTAGTATTACCTACAAGTATTTTTACAAATGAAACATAGTTCTTTCTAAACCATATTTTTACTACTTGGAGCTTAGACGAAAAACGATTTCTAATTTATAAGTACGTATTTTATCTAAAAATATTTTTTCCAAATTATTATAAATTGTTTTCTAAAAATTGTATATTTATTTATCAAATTTCCTTTCGATTATCCCTTTGTTCGCAACTAAGCCCATTACTCCCAATCTCTCACCAATTCTAGACTACCTTATGTCGACCCTAGCTAATTTGAACCTTCTGGACCCAATGGAACCGACCGTGCCATTAACAGAGGTCCCCATGTATAGTTGTTGCACCGAAGTCGCAGTTCATGCTACCATGATTGTCGCAGCACACCAGGCGTCCTACCAGGCAAGATACCTTGCCATTAGCTGTTTAATTATTTTTAGCTCATATTTCATGCATTACTTATTTTCTTTATGCAAAATAAACTGTGATACATGGCATAACTGTTCATTTATATTTCTTGCTGTGTATTATTTTTCTTACAAATTAAACCTAGATTTAAGGGACCACCTTGTGTGTTGCATTCATTGGCCTTGACATGTTGTAAACACGAAGTTGTGTGTCACATGTAGAACACGGAAGTGCATGATTGGCTGGCCACCAGTACGTACAAGCCGTGCGATAGGAATAACCGCTAATAGAGGGTGCATGCTAGTTTGACTTAGCGGTTATAGTGGTTTGTGTTGTGGATGCAACGTAGTAGGCATTGGGTGGGGAGGATAATTCCTTAGCGTATGGGCTTCGATGCACTTCCCTTGTGATCCGAACTCTCCACTGGAGATACGGGGTTGATGACCCATGCTCTTCCTGCTGGGGCCTCTGGTGCCCAAGAGGGGACTATGCCGATCCTATTTGTTTGCCATTAAAATTGTTTGATTGAAAACTTTAATACAAACAGAATAGTGTTACAATGTAGGACTTAGATATAGTCCTAGGAGTACACTTTTGTTTAAGCTGGGTCCTTAGTGCCAATGGAGCGAGTGGTAATGCGTTGACTCCGTTGACGGGCTGACGACGGTTATCGGTTCTCTGAAGGTGTGGATTGCTCTGGGTGCTAGAGCTTGCTGAGAGGAGGAAGACGTTGAGTGTCTGTATCTGCCTCTCTGATGATTCCTTGTATGTTCGTTGTGGATTCTGTCTGTGTGTGAAGGAGACGATCCTTCTATTTATAGATTTGCAGGCTGGCTGCTCATGCGCGCATGTGGGATACGCCGGTGTGGGGACGCCACGTGGAGGTTGCTGATGGAGGCGCGTAGATGATGCGCCCTGATTGAGGGGGAGAACTCTTTATACTGCTGTTGTGAGCCGGCACGTAGTAGATGAGAAGATCTTTCTGTTGCTGAAATCTTAGACGAGTTGAGTCAAAGGACACGTGTCATCGACCCATGGCTCGAAGATCTCGGATTTGGTGGGGGGAAGTAATCTGGTGAGCTGCGCCTTGATTGGGCGCAGGAGGAGGCTGCGGCTCATAACCTTTAGGGGTTACAAACTGTTTAGAGCGCATGGCTTTTGAGGCGCATGCAGGCAACTTTCCTTCTGTCTTTCGGGATCAGAGATCAGTCTGGGGCGCATGGCTTTTGAGGCGCATGCAAAGCTTCAACTGGAGACTCTTCTTCTGTCTTTAGGGATCAGTGAAGGGTCTGAGGTGCACGGCTTTTGAGGCGCATGATGGTTTGGACGCATGGCCGTAGAGGCGCATGGCGATTTGGACGCATGGCCGTAGAGGCGCATGCGGATGGCCACGTGGCAGTAGCCGTCGGAATAGAGTCATGATGATGCTGACGTTGCCGACGCTTCGTTCTCTATAAAAGCTGTCAACTGTTCAGACTTTGGGAAGCGTGCTGCCAACTCTGGTGTCAGTTCAGCATTTAATGTTTGTGACGTTCGATGGACAGCTGAGTGGGCACATTGGTTGGTGTTCCACTCGGTATGGAGATGTGAGGGGGACACATCCTCTGTGATACGCCGGGTACTGTAGGGCACGTCTGTGTGATGCGTCTGATGCTGGAGGGCGCGTCCGTGTGATACGCTGTTTGGCTGGCGCATCCGACATGTCCTTTTAATGATGCGGCTGTCTCGCTCCTCGAGTGCTATAAATAGCCGTTTGGCTGAATTCGAGGCGTCCGGTTCATCCATTTAATGCAAATTTATTGCACAAAATTCGGAGAGTCATCCACTTGGCGCATGGGTTTGATTTGCCCGGCCTATAAATAGTGGCATGGAGAGAAGGTTTGCTCCTCGTTCCCTCTCGTACTTCCAATATGAACTTGGATATGCGGGCGCATTCTGTTGACGAAGTGCTCCCGAAGGTGAAGATGAGACGGCGTGTTGTCTTCGATGCACTTGAAGGTGACTGTTACATCCAAAAGACGGAGTCGAGGGCTTCTGAGGCAGGCGGAAGGTGCCTGTTGCATCCAAAGATAAGGATGTTCGGGCCTCATCTTCGTTGTTCCGGAAGAGTCGTAGATCGGAATGGCGGTGCTAGGTTCTCTCTTCCTTCAAAGTGGGTGCCGCCCACTTTGATTGTGTTGAAAGCTCCTTGTGCCATGATTTCGATCACGGTCTTCCTTGGTCTTTGGAGGCTCTTTCGAAGCCTCCCCTGGCCACAGCTTTGCCGTGCTCTTCTCTTCCTTGGTTCCAGCCAGAGGGTTAAATGCTTTGTGTAATCGAAGCACTTATCAGGTGACCCTGGCTGGAAGAGCAGCACATAACTGGGCTCTGCTCGGCCAGGTGAGCCTGGTTGGAAGAGTTGCACATGACTGAGCTGCTGAAGGGATGCACATAACTGAGCTGGATGCACATAACTGAGCTGCTGAAGAGATGGTGGGATACGCCTGGCTGGAGGCGCATGGCATCTGCTGTGCCTAACTGACAGCGCATGGTGACTGCTGCGCCTATCGGAAGGCGCATGGTGGTTGCTGTGCCTATCTGGAGGCGCATGGTGGCCGCTGCGCCTATCTGGAGGCGCATGGTGGCCGCTGGCTGTAGATCTAGGATCTTTCTTTTGTAGAAATTCTCCTTTGTACAACCTTTTCTAGCCATGTAATAGACTTTTATATATAAATAAAAAGTCCTTCTTCGAATGGCTTATTTGATTTTGCTGTCTGAGTTCTGGCGCATATAGTGCCTGGCGCATGGGCTTTCTGGCTGTGAAATTCCATGCTTCTACAAGACCCCCTTCAAAGTTTTCAAAACTTTTGAATAAGTTTTGGAATACTTTGAATAAGAAGCATGGAGGTCAGGGCGCATGATTGTTGGGCGCATGCTTGTTCGGACGCATGCTCCTTCCAGTTGATGATGATGACGCCTTGGTAACCCAAAAAGATTAATGATGATCTTTTGGTTGTATTTGCTGTTATCTCCTCACGGAATCCGAAGCGACGGCTGAGATTACACGTCATCGGTTCACGCGTGCGACCATGCCCTATAAATAGGTGAGGGTTGGAGAGAGAGAGAGTTCGTCTTCTCTGTGCCTTTGCTTTCTTTAGAGTTATTCTTCAAACCCTAACCTTTTCTTCTTTGAGAGAATGGCTCCCAAGACTCCTCGCGGTGGTGCCGGCAAGGGGAAGGAGAAAGCGAAGGAGCCTGCGAAAGTTGTAACGGCTGACGTTCCCCGACGGCCTGTCGAAGTTCGGCCAGAGGTGGTTGGTAAGTCTCATTTTTCCGTACACCAACGCATATAAACCTTGGGTCTTTAATGATGTGCCGCGGTCTTTGTTCGCCGACGCGCATGGGTTTAGACCCTGATGATGCGCCGAGGCTGCTGACGCGCATGGGCTTAAACCCTGATGATGCGCCGAGGCTGCTGACGCGCATGGGCTTAAACCCTGATGATGCGCCGAGGCTGCTGACGCGCATGGGCTTAAACCCTGATGATGCGCTGAGGCTGCTGACGCGCATGGGCTTAAACCCTGAATGCGCCGAAGCTCTTCTTTCTCTTGTTGCTTCTAACATTTTTCTGATCTTTGCTAGTGTCAGTGGCGATCCCGCCTTTGAATGAAGTGTTCTTGGAGGCTGTCTTCAACCAGATGGGAGTAGAGTATGATGAGGAAGTGATAAACCCCACTCAAGATGCTCTTATGCTGGATCAGCCTCCCGAGAGAATAACCCAAATCCGTGAGCAACAGTATGGGTTCCTCAAACGGATGATGGAACGTGGTGTTTTAAAATCTTCCACATCTGATAAATTGACCTTCTTGAAGCCTGAGTTCCTATTCGGAGACCGTCTCACTTCTACTGATGCGACGGTGTTGAAGGTCAAGGAGGACTGGTTCTTTACAGCGAATGGGGTGCATATGACTGTTAAGCAACTTGAACGTAAATGGCCCTTGACATCCTTCTGTCGCCTTGTTTCCCAGAGGAGGATGTCTTGGGATCTTACCCCTTCTCAGGGGGGAGCGGTGACTGGCGTCATCCAAATTGATTCTACCTCCGACCAAAGGGATACTTTGACCGCCACACGGTCTGGGTCTTCTTTCACCTGGCGGACTCTACGCCCCGGGAGCCTCTACAGTAACGTACCCATTGATACGTTTGCTTATAGTGCTTCGACCTTTACACATCGTATGTTTTTGATGGAACGCTCATACCCGAAAGGAGATTTTCGGGTAGAGGGTTGGTGCCATTACGTTTCCAAGTGGGATAAACTGACACTCTGGATCTTGTCACGGTTTCGAACCGAGCTTCGAGAGATTGGGTTGACTGCCGCGATCCGTGCTACCCAGGCGGGTGTTGATCTCAACAGGCACATGTTCCTCGCACTACTGGAGATGTTTGATGTCCATACCGGGACCTTTTTTACTCCGGTGGGGGAATTAGGGTTCGTACTTCATGAGATGTACGAGGTGTCAAAACTCTCTTGGGGGTCGGAACCCTATGAAGAGTACTTTCCCACCAACGAGGAACTTCAAGTCCTGGGGGACAGGGCTGAGGAGATGACGGTCGTCTTCAAGGAAGTGGCGAGTCATCATTACTATATGCAGAGACGTGATAGGAACGGGACGCAGCCTCATGTGACCGCTTGGAGAGATTATGTCTTTAGACAAGACAAAGAGGATCCCTCACAATTTTCTACTCCACCGGCGCTCTCTCGTAGCGAAGTGTTGTCCGAAATGAGCAGGTTAGGGGAGAAAAATCCCTGAGGAAATGAAGACCAGCAGTCAGATGCATGCTCCTACAGCTGCTTCTGGCATCTTGCTTATCGGATGTCACCCAAGGCGGTGTTGGCGTCGTACCTGATGATATGGCTCCGGGATTGCGTGTTCGCGGGCGGATCCGGTGCCGTAGAGAGGGTAACCCGAAACTTAATCCTGCCAGCCGTGAAGATGGTCTTCGGCCGGCGTTTGGCTCTTCTCCCCGCAATGGTATGTAACCTGCAGCGAGGTTTGCAAGAGTTTGCTGGAAATGTGATTCATGACAGAGGCCGAAACAATAACTTCTCGCGCGCCGAACTGCCGTTTCACTATTTGATGGGATGGCTGATTTTACATCATCCCAGTGTGCTGAGTCCAGGCTCGGAAGAAGATTATAAGGCTGGAGATGCACTCCTTCGTCGTTTCAATCGGAGGAGCTGATCACATACTGGTGTCCCTGTTTGTAGAAAGGTTTTATCCCGTCTTCAGGGTTGGGAAATTACCAAAGTTGGTCCAATCTACTTGGGCTTTGAGGCCAACGAAGATCTAAGGGATCTGGGCGAAGGTACCACCACTCTGCCTTAATGGGGATTCCGCTGGTTGCAGAGTATCCGGCCATCTCATCTGGTATACCGGAACAGGAATCAGTGCTACCTGGAACCATATTTGCCAAGCTGCTTTGCACGGCAATTTGGTTATGCCCAGATGATGTTGGATAACCCCAGTATTTCTCTGGGGTATATTGGAAGTTTGTTGGATGGTGCACGAGCTTGGCATTACTATAATGCCGGATGTACCGGGGCTCATTTTACGTTGTCCGCCCCAGATCCGCGGCCGACCATTCTTTACTCAGCTGCCAAATTTTACTGTGCTATGGCTGCTGCGCCCTCCGGATATGACAGGGAGACCAGTCTTATTGCAGGCACCCAGTTAGCAGTGACCGGGGACGTGTCGGTGAAGGCCCGATCGCATCGTCCGTCAGGGGTAGGTCACCGGAGTGCCCCTTCCGCATCTCAAGCAGAACCCTCGGGCGATCGATCAAAGCGATGTGCAGACGTAGGGATTGAATCTCCTGTACCGAAGAAGCAGAAGAAGGCATCGTCACCGACGGCGTCATCGGATTCAACGTCCGCAGAGGTAAAGGCGTCCCACATAATCTGATTTTGGTTCCACTATTTACGAGGCTTCATCTTCTCTTGTAGGAACCGTTAAAAAGAAAACCTCGCACCCCAAAGTCAGGTGGGAGCAGGCGAAAAGGGACGGCGGGCTCGTCTGAAGTGCGTATCCCGTCGACCATGATGTCTCCCATGGAGGAAGATCCGGAGGATGCTGTTGACGTGGAGATTCCGGTATCCCCGGATTATGTCAGGAGGGAAACTGAGGGTACAGCAGCTTCCGAGACGGCAAAGGCCAGAACGGAAGCTTCAAGTGCCGAAGGTTTAACAGGCACGCCGTTTCTTGGTGGTGAAGAAGAATGGAGTTCGTCGTCTTCCGATAACGTTGCTCCAGAGCTGCAAGAGCCTGTTGCGGAGGCAACAGAAGTAGTTGAGACAGAGGAGAGGGTTGAATCCCCTCTTTATCATGATGAGGGGAGGTCGGCTGTATCATTGTCGAGTCCTACCCCGGCTTCAACCGTGGAAGTTGACGCGGCTACCGCTCAGGAGGTAACGACAGATTCTGTCCCTGTTGATGATGAGACCCGTCTTCCGATCGCGACCGCTGAGACGGGTCAAGAGACAAGTGATGATCTCCCTTTTCTGCCAAGGGAGGTACCAACTGTTGATAGGACGTTGGGGGTAGAAGAGGTGGCCGTTGACATCGGTGGTTCCTCCGGGCTTGAGAAGGGTAAGGGTGTAGAACCCTCTGTCGCTCCTTCTACTTGGGGGACCATCTCGACGCCTGTGCCGGCCCCTTCTGTTGCTTCGGCTCCTCGGGCTAGCAGTCCAGCCCCTGTTGATGAAGAGCCCATTGATGCCGAGGTTCAAGCCTCGCTGATTGAGGTTGGCGGATCTTCTTTCGATCCGCAAACTGTAGTAGCTCCTCCAACTCCTGCGATGACGCCGCAGGTCCTGGCGGATGCAGACGAGTATGTAAAATTCCTCGTCGAGGGGGTATACAAAATGCTGCATAAGGGTGTATCTGCTGTGATGGATGCCAACAGGAGTTTTGCGACGGCAAAAGCTTTGGCAATGCCCTGTATCGAGCTGATTCGTATTCACCAAGGCCACGACCACATGGCCGAAATTTTGGAGGCTTCAGTGATTGAGCTGGATGAGCGGCTCGCGGAACTTCAACGCATCCAGCGAAACGACCTCTCTGTCTTGATAGATGCGGAGAAGGGGAAGCTGATTGCCGAGATCGAGTCTTCATACCAGGCCACCGTGGGCATTTGGGAGCACGAGGTGGCTGAGACTGAGGCTGCGGTAGAGCAGTTGTCTCAGTCCATGAAGACGACGGTGGAAACTCGAGCTGCATTGGAAGCTAATATCGCGGATATCGACACCCAGATACGCCGCCTTGAAGACCAACGGGCCCGACTCCAGTTAGAGGTCGAGCGTGTCTGGGCTGAACATGCAGCATTCAAGAAGGATGAAGCGACTTTTACTCAGCGGACTCTTGCCTTGGCGCAGCAACGACAACAGCTTGATGAGAAGCATGCAAGTGATACTTCCGCTGGGGCCGTTGAATTGATGTGCCAAGAAGCAGAGCGACGAGTCCTGGCGACGGTGGAGGCCCGCGCAGTCGACTTAAAGCTTCGAGTCAGGGAGCTCTCAGCCCATCCTGGGGAGATTCAGGGACCATAGCTTTTTCCTTTTTCTTTTGTGTTCTTTTGCATTACTGGGGGATGCTGTAGCTTCTTGTACTCCTTTTTTCAGAAGAATAAAGAAGTCTATAACCTTTTTTGTGATGTGTTCATCTTTTGTTGTCATGAACTTGATGATTTGTGTGGACCTATTATCTTTTGCGCACCTTGGTTTTCAGGTACAGATAATAAGTTTGAAGGAACCATTATGTTTGCTCAGAGGTAATGTGGACATGGCAATCATTGGGTTCGAAATGATAGAATCTTCCTACTCAGAGGTATTATAGACGTGGTAGGAATGATCTTGGGGGATACGCTGAACAACTCAGAGGTTATATGGACGTGGAAGTTCTGCGATCAATGTACAATAACGCAGGGGTTGTTTGTACAAGATGTTTACTCAGAGGTAATGTGGACGTGGTAAACATGAAGGGTAGCTTAGGCTTAAGAAGTGTAAGATTCTGCTTTGTAGGGTGTAGAGGGACAACTCAGAGGTAATATGGACATGGTTATCTTTCTACTGGAAGATGCCACGGAACAGCTGGGTTCCGGAAGCGTATGAGTTTGTGGAAAGAGGTTGTTTGGGGAAGTACATGTCTGGAGGATGTCAAGAATAGTACTTCTTTAGGAACTTGCCGTTAATGGGCATCATGAACAAGTCCCCATTGGGTTTGGCGAGGCGGTAAGCACCGTTTGAGTATACCGTCTCTATGATGAAAGGTCCTTCCCACTTGGGCTCGAACTTTCCTGGTGTCTTGTGGGTCAACACCATTGGTCTTCTGATTGCTAAAACTAGGTCGCCAACTTGGAAAGTCCTTTGTTTGACCTTCTTGTTGAAAGCCTGTGATATACGGGCTTGGTAGAGCTCGATGCGTTGTTGAGCTAGGAGACGCTTTTCGTCAAGTGCCTCCAGTTCCCGCAGACGACGACGTTGATTGTCCTCTTCTGTGAGTTTGTTTGTGATTGCTACGCAGAGCGAAGGTATCTGTATCTCGAGAGACAGTACTGCTTCGCTCCCGTAGACCAGGGAGAATGGAGTGTTGCCTGTTGGGGTCCGTACCGTTGTACGGTAGGCCCAAAGGCATTCGCCATGCTTTTTGTCCCAGTCGCGTTTGTTGGATGACACGACCTTTTTGAGCAGCCTAACGATAATTTTGTTGAATGCCTCAGCCAATCCGTTTGCTGCCGGATTGTAGGCGGTTGAGGCCACGTTCTGAATGCGATTCTTGTCACAGAACCTGCTGAAAATGTGGCTGATAAACTGAGGACCATTGTCATGGATGATCCGTCGAGGTACTCCGAAACGGTAAATGACATGGTGTTTGATAAAGCTGACCACCCTGGAGCTTTTTACTTCTGCTAGTGGAACTGCTTCCACCCATTTGGAGAAGTAGTCGGTGATGGCCAGGATGAAACGGTGTCCTCTCGATGAAGGAGGGGTGATTGGCCCTTCAATGTCCATGCCCCAGGCTTCGAAGGGCCAGGAGGCGACTGTAGGATGTAGCGGCTCCGATGGTGTATGTATGAAGTCTGCATGAAGTTGGCACGCGTGGCACTTCTTAGCATATTCGACAGCGTCGACGGCCATGGTTGGCCAGTAGTAGCCCATACGTCGCAGTCGATCTTGCAACTTAGGACCGGGTTGATGAGCTCCACAAGTTCCGTCATGAGCTTCTTGAAGAGCTTCGGCTGCTTCTTCGTTGGACAGGCATCGAAGGAGGAGCCCATCGAAGGAGCGTCGGTACAGCATTTTGGTAGCTGTATCGTAGTAGAATCGAAGAGAGCGTCTCCTGACTGAGACGGCTTCCTTCGGGTCCTCTGGAAGGATTCCGTAGACAGCGAAGTCGATGAACGGGAACCTCCAGTCTCGGACATTAACCCCAGTGTTCGTCGGCATGACGTGGGCTACTTGCAAGCATAGGTTGTTTCTGGGACAAATCAGGTCTCGGCCAGTCACCGTGACATAGTGTTGAGTCCCAAGGGGTGCTGCCAATGAGGCTGCGAGGCCAGCCAGAGCATCGGCCTCCAAGTTTTGTAAACGGGGGACATGTTCGATGAAGAACCCGGTGAAGGTTGAAATGATGTTCAACGCGACTTCATGATAAGGGATTAAATCTTCTTGGCGAACCTCGTATTGTCCCCGAACCTGGTTTACGACGAGTTTTGAGTCGCCGTTGGTTTCCAGATGGTTGACCCCCAGCTGTTGTGCGAGCTGGAGTCCCATGACGAGTGCGTTGTACTCGACAACGTTGTTGGAGCACGGCTTCGAAAGAGAGTACGCACGCTGGATGACCAGCTGATCGGGGGAGACTAAGACTACCCCCACTCCTGCGATGATTTGGCCTTTGGGGCCTGTTCTCGAAGCGCCATCGAAGAACATCCGCCAAACGGAGCTTCCTTCGGTGACGTTGGATTCTTGGACCTCATCCGGGATACCTTCATAGAGTTTTGAGGATTCTGGGATGGGGTGTGTAGCTAAAAAGTCAGCCAGAGCTTGACCCTTGACAGCCTTTTGCGGAACAAATACCATATTGTACGGTGTTAGCAGGATTGCCCATGTAGCCAGCCGGGAGTTCAATGATCCTGGCTTTGTCATGAGGACTCTGAGCGGATTGACTCGGGAAATGATATGAATTGTCTGACCCGAGACATAATGACGAGTCTTCTGGATGGCAAACACCAAAGCCAAGCACTCCTTTTCGACGGGGTTGTACCGGTGTTCGGCCCCGATGAGTGTTCGACTGAGGTAGTAGATTGCTTGCTCGAAGCCTGTATCGCTATTTTGAGCCAGCAGAGCGCCAAGAGAATGATCCATGGCACGGACGTAGAGGAGAAATGGTTTGCCGGCGACCGGCGCTACCAGGACTGGTGGGCTTGTTAAGTAAGCCTTGATGTCGTCGAAAGCCTTTTGGTACTCCTCTGTCCAGACGTAAGAGACTCCCTTCTTCATGAGCTGAGTAAAGGGTTAACATCTACCGGAGAGGTTTGCTATGAACCTCCGGATATATATGCCAGACGTCCCTGTAGGCCCCGAAGTTCTCGAAGGTTCTTCGGAGGGTCCATGTTGAGGATGGCTTTGGTCTTCTCAGGATTAACATGAATACCTTTCGCTGTGATGACAAAGCCCAAGAATTTGCCGCTAGAAACCTCCAGAAAGGATTTAGCGGGGTTCATTTTGAGTTGATGTGCCCGCATGAGATCGAAGACCGTCTTCAGGTCCTGTAGGTGATCTCCTTTGAGGCGGCTCTTGACTGCGATGTCGTCAACATAGCATTCGACTGTCTTGCGAAGATGTTGACGGAAGATGGTGCTCATAGCTCGCTGGTATGTCGTACCGGCGTTCTTCAGGCCGAAGGGCATTACTGTGTAGCAGAAAACACCCTTTGGAGTCCTGAATGACGTGTGTTTAGCGTCATCGGGGAATATCTTGATTTGATTGTAGCCTGAATACCCGTCCATGAAGGACATACGCTCAAAGCCACATGTGTTGTCGATCATCACATCAGTGATTGGAAGCGGGAATTCGTCCTTCGGGCAAGCAGAGTTGAGATCCCTGAAGTCGATACAGACTCGTATCTTCCCGTTCTTCTTGGTGACAGGAACGACGTTGGCTACCCAATCCGAGTGTTGTTCCTCACGGATGAAGCCGCTGGTCAAGAGTTTGTCTACCTCCTGATCGATGGCATTCATGATGTCTGGACGGAAGCGTCGCTGTTGTTGTTTGATAGGTTTGGCATCAGGTAAGATGTTCAACCTATGCATTGCGATCTGTGGGTCGAGTCCCGGTATGTCTTCATAGCTCCAGGCGAAGACGTCGATATACTCTTTAGCCAGTTGGCTTAAAGATTCTCGATCTTCTCCTTCTAGGCTTTTACTGATGAAGATGGGTTTGGAAGAAGACCCATCCCCGAGGTCGATCTGCTCGACTTCGTCTTCGGTGGGAGGTTCGCGTAACTCAAAACGAGATTCCCATTGTTCTCCTAGGCGTTGGGCCCAGGGTTCTTCTTCGAAGGGTTCCGACGCTTGGTCTTCGCCTTCATCTTTTTGAGGTTGTGCTGACGTCATGTTAGCTGACAGCACTTTCCTGAAGACTGATCCGATGCTGGTATCGGAATCCCAAGTCGATGCTTCGGACGAGTGGGAATGTTCTACGTCTTCTGCATCTGAACTCTCTGGGGTTGATGGTGGCGTGACATAGCCTAATCCCCGTCGAGTCCGATTATAGTAGTCCTGTGGCTTTCCATTGGGCATCGAAAGCCGGACAGGGAGATGCCGACCCTTGCCGTAGTTTAAGCCTTGATTGCTTTTCAGGTCGTAGCCCATCTTTTGGATGATGTGCTTTGCCGTATCTGTGTACCGATAGACTTGTACCCTGCCGGTATCAGGTTTGGGCTCGATTGACGGGAGGTCCTGATGACGCTCGACTTTGCCCGAGATGATGGTGCCTTCGTCTCGGCTCCGTGGAGGGACTATGAAGACTCCTTGAGACGGGACTACTCGATTATGATGGACGGTCGTTATTTGTGTTTGCAACGACCGTAGAGCGTTATCTAATGTATACATGGCATTCCAGTGTGGAAGACAAGAATAATTAAAAGACACTCTATTATTGATAAAATACGAGATCTTATCCCGTGGGATTACATTGTCAAAGGAGGGTGCCTCTACGTCAGCCGAGATATATTCACCAAGCTCCTCATCTGTAAGAACTAGGGGCAGACTAGGAGAGTCCACTACAGCTTTGATTCCGAGGCCTGAGAGGGTTATATGAGCCTTCTCTGACACCTTGGATGACTGCGACGGCTTGCCCTTGAGACGCACTTTGAGAGGCGCCTCGGCTGCGCCTCCGGTGAGTGGTACCTTCCCTTGTAATTTTGCCACCAGGGGAGCCGATGTTTGAGGTGGCTTTTCCTTGAGGCGTATCTTCAGGGGTGCTTCGCGAGCCGGCGCTTTCCCTGATAGCTTGATGCTCATTGGAGGCGCCTTCTGGGGTGGTTTCCCCTTCAGTCGGATTTTCAAGGGGGCGTCGGGAGTCATCTCAGGCTCCATGTCCGGCTCTGTTGCCGTCTCTGCCTCATCATCAGCATCGTTGGCTTCCTCCTCGTCAATGGATTTGTACAAGTCGGAATCGATGAAGTAGGCTTCAATCCCTTTGAAAGGATCGATGTCGGCAAACTCCGTCCGGATGACGCCATTAGTGGATACATACTTCATGCACTGGTGGAGCGTGGAGGGCACCACCATGTACTCGTGTAGCCATGGTCGACCGAGCAGGATGTTGTAGTTGACCTCGGCATCTACCACATAACAAGTCACCTCAGTTTTGAGGCTGCCAATGTGGCACTTCAGTCGGATCTTGCCCAGTGGCTCGCTCTTGCTAGCATTGAAGCCACTGATGGTTGTATTGGAGGGCGCCAGCCAGTACATCGGGATCCCCAGCTTAGATAGCAGCGCCTTCGGGATGATGCTTAGGGAAGACCCAGGATCGATCTGAATCCGGCTCACCTTGACCGAGCAAATGTACCCTGTGTAATACAGCGGTCGGTTATGTCGGTGATGCTTGAGCAGCATGTCTTGTTGGGTAAAAGTTATGTTTGGGATAACTTCATCCGTGCAATGACAGTGCGCACAAGTAGTTGGGAGGTCTTCAGGCTGCTTGACCTGACTGAGAAAGGATTCAGCGTCCTTCAGAGCTTCGCAGAGAGCTTCTCGGGAGTCTTTAGAAAGACGCAGGAGCTCGAACAAAGACAGGCGTGCAGGTGTACTGGCTAGTTGTGCCAGAATGTCGAAGTTGTGAGGCTTGGACAGCCCCGAAGCATTCTCCTTTCGTAGAGGTCTGTCAAAACGGGCCTCCACCTGCTTCTGCTTATTGGCTGCTGAGGGCTTAGATGGACCCTCCTCAGGGAAGGTGCTAGGAGGCACTACCTCGGTGGTGGCTTCGCCGGACTGGGAGTTTTGTTGTGCACATGTTTGCACTGGAAGTGCCTCTTCTGTTGAAGAAGAGACGGTACGGCAAGACTTGATCTTCCTGCCTTTTGCTTTGGAGGTAGGACGTACCTCCGGTTGAGTTACCTCGGAGACGAGGTCGGGGTGAACCCAGAGGACCTCTCCTCGAGATGTGGTGAGTGGGACAAGTCCACTCACATTGTCACGGGTGGGTGGCAAGTTCACCACCTCCATTGTCGCCTTAGGGATGGGGACGACGCCATCTTGTGTGGTAGTCGGCGGCAAGGTGCCGAACTGAAGTGACACCACATTAGCTGACACCGTCTTCTCTTCGTAGTCGACGGAGATTACATCCGCATTGATCATGCGCTGGATGTAATTTTTGAGGACGTAGCAGTCCTTAGTCGGGTGTCCGACAAACCGATGGTAGTGACAGTACCTCGGGTTGTCCACTTTTTCGACTTCATCGGGCCGCTTCGGGTCCGGAAGCTTGATCTTGTCACCCTGCTTCAGTATCTCAAAGAGTTGCAGGGTGTCGTCATCATTGAATGAATAAACCTCCTTGGGTCTCGGTGCCAGTGGAGGCTTTTGAGTAGGCGCAGATGCGCCCTTCGAGGCATTAACAGTCAATGCCTGTTTCCCCTTAGTTTCTCGTCCGGAGTTGTTGATTGCGGACTTTTTCCCCTTATCGTCAAAGGCGGGGAAGCTAACACCCAGAAGACGTGCATTGGCCGCCTTCTTCTCTGCAGCTTCGGCTTCGATGATTAGGGAGCTCCAGTCGGGAGGATGAGTAGAGTTAAGCCAGAGCTTTACTGCAGGCAGCATGTTCATACTGCAAGCGGAGAGAAGCGCATGCTCCGGCATGCCTGGAGGTAGCCTGAAGCAGGCCTGACGGAAGCGTTCGATGAATGCCCGAACCGTTTCCTTGTCCTTCTGGCGTATCTCAATGAGAGACGCCATCGTCATGTCCTTTCCACCGTCGTAGAAGCGGTCGAGGAAGAGGCGTGTCAGGTCGTCAAAGGATGATATGGAATTATCGGAGAGGCTGCAGTACCAGTCATACGCCACCCCTTTCAGGGCCCCAACAAAGATGCTGGTGAGGAGCGCGTCCTCCTTCGGAAGATGCCCTGTCTATGACTGGAAGTACGTCAGGTACCATCGCGAAGAGTCCTTCCCGTCGTATGGGGTGAGTGTTTGTGGTTTATACTTTGGGGGATAAACCACCTTGTTCCACTCGAGGGGATAAGGCTGGGGAATGCCTATCTTCTGACGTTCCTCTTGCCTGTTCTTGGACTCGAAGCGCTCCCGCAGGTCTTTGATCATTTCGACCACATCCTCCGTAGAGCTAGGAGTCGGGGAAGGAGGTACCATCTGGATTGGAGCGTTTGAGGGCTCCGAGGTCCGAGGTGCTTCTGTATCCGAGGGCGCCCGTTGGAGGGGCACACTCGACTCCCCATTAGCTCCTGGGTCAGGACCAGTTGAAGGTGTCCTGATCAAGGCCGACCGCATCTCAAACACTGCTTGAGTCAGTGCTTGCATAGAGGCAGAGAGGGTATTGAGACCTCCCTCTAATGAGTCTATGTGCTGGACTATGCCCTGTGACGGCGCATCAGACTCGACATCATCCCCAGCCATGTATACTGTCCTGACACGGCCAGGAGTGGATGGATGGGTTGAGGCTTCGCTTTCGGCCTCACTCTCATGCGGGGGAGTTACTTCTCCTGGTGTTTGGCCACCCCCAGCCACATTCTGGAGTTCATCTTCAATAGGCGCATCTGCAAGGGTCTGATTGCCCTCAGCTCTGTCTTGAAGGACCTCTTCGTTTCCAGAACTACCCCCGGCGGTGTCCTGGAGGACATTCTCATTTTGAGGGGCATCAGGGAGACTAGCCTCGCCTTGATGATGAAGATCTGCCGCAGCTGTACTTTGGACATCTTCGTCTTCGGAAGGAGGCTCGACAAGGGTCTGGCTACCCCCAGCTTCCTCCAAGAACTTCTTCCTCGACCGAGTGCCTTCAAACACTCCAGAGGTCGAGACAGCTGCCTTGTTTTTCCTCGGCTGGCTTTTGGATGAGGACGAGGAATTAGCAGTCGGCCTCCGGATTGATGAGGAGTTGGAGATCACATTGTATGAAGCAACCTTTGGTTCCTCTTCTGTTGACACCTTCGTCCCAAGGCGACGTCGGAGAGGTGTCGATGATTGCAGCCGTTGGAAGACCGATTGTCTTGGTGGAGCTGCCGCCTTGCAACAGCAGTTGATGGTGACCACCACACAAGTATGCCCCGTGAGAGGCGCATCGTGCTTGTTGGTCGACTCTCCTGACCGGCGCTTGTGAGTGATCACGTTGCGCAGGTCATTGGAGGAGAGTGGTGCCTTCACACCCCCTTCAGACGTATGGCAAGGCCAAACGTCGGGGTGGTCAGGTGAGTGCTGCGCCCCCTGATCTAATACCAAGCAGGCATCACGATCAGTAGTGGGGGAACCACAACATTTGAAGTGACTTGAACGAACCTCAAACGCACAACCAGAGGAGGCGCGGGAGTTCAAGACCACCGAGTTTACCTTACTCGACTTGGTTGTGCACGCAGTAGATGCGCCCAAGCGAGATGAGGACTTTGAAGATCGACTCGTTGTTGGTACAGAAGCACCTGAGTCAACCTTGTACGCGTTGCCATCGGCAGCGGCGTGATCGTAAGCGCGTGCCTGGCGTGCTGCTAGCATAGCACTTTTGGCGCATGCCCGTGCGCCTTGGATTCTTCGTACTAGCCCACTGGGGCGCAAGTTCTCAGCATCCAACTTCTCTCGCCATTAGCGAGTGAGTCTGTTAAAGACAGAGGCTTTTTGTGGCGCACAGAGGTGATGTGCGGCATTGGCTGCGCCCCTGCTCCGTCGACGATCTCCTCGCCTGAGAGGGAGATGCTAGGGAACGTGGTCGGGCCGCACGCTTCCCCAAGAGATGCGCCGCATCGGTGGACGCACCTTGGTTGCTGAGAACGTCAGCAGGGAAGGGAGAGGGTGGATTGCTGTATCCCCATCAGTGGTGGTGCCCGAGGCGTCGACCTTGTGCACCCAGGCCGTGCGGATCTTCTTCGGCTTTGGCAGCCACTTCGAAGGACCGCACTTCCTTCAGAAATGAACTCCCGTAGCCTGTTGATTGAGGCGCACGACCAGCATCTGTGGGAGGAGCCCACCTTCACGTCGTCGGCCTGTGACACGACTTT
>JANAVB010040014.1:3637316-3682716 GCA_029216955.1 Iris pallida | reverse complement strand
ATATATATATAATATAATATCTAATATATATATATATATATACTATAATATATATTATTATTTTTGTATTTCACTTATCTTAGTGTAATTATCTTTATAAAATATGTTCATACTTTTATAGTTACTTGTAAAATTTTACCTTATTAAATATTATATTTATTTTGCATTTCTATCACTAGTTATTTTCTGTATATTAAATTACT
This sequence comes from Iris pallida, assembly GCA_029216955.1. Taxonomy (NCBI): domain Eukaryota; kingdom Viridiplantae; phylum Streptophyta; class Magnoliopsida; order Asparagales; family Iridaceae; genus Iris; species Iris pallida. The sequence continues at coordinate 3,682,513 of JANAVB010040014.1, read as the reverse complement.
GCAACCATTTGGTGTCCAAGCCTAGCATGGTATTTGGGCTCAAATGTGTTTTCACACATTCAAGACCTGTACAAGTCATATTGGACTTGATTTCATGGCCTTGGGTCCTGTATTTGAACTTTGGTTCAAATTATATACATGGACAAAATACGCAGATAATTAATTATTGTGTGCAATGCTGTTTTGATTTCTAAAAATACTTAAAGTACTGCTAAAATTATGGAAAAATAGTATTTAGATACTATGTTAGTTGGCTAATTTAGTATAATTTTTGTAGATTTATTTACTGTTTTGCCCCTAGTTTGGCATATGAAACCAAAACTCATTTTCTGTACACTTAGGAAAACTTATTTTTATAAAATATTTGTACTGGTTAATAAATTCCAGAAAAATTATGATAAATTTCTATGATTAACAAGGATCACTTTGATACTTTGCTTTAAACAAAACTAGGCTTTTTGTCTATCTCTAAAATTATTAGAACACAATAATCTTTTGATTTATTTATTGATTAATTATGACTTGTAGCTTTTTGTGATATTTGGAGTTTTAGTCGTGTTGAACCCCATCCCTCACTAGTGTAAAGATCCTAGAAAGTTAGTTAACATAGTGTGTCACCCCCACATTGGTCTTCTTTGCAAAAATCATCATTTTGGCTAGGTGCCCAATCACAAGTTGTGTTTCACCAATTAGTGTTCTAGTATTTTAGCTTAGTGTAAAACTAAGTTGTTGTATTTACTTCTACAGTGACGAGCCACCAGACATCCATAGCATTGTTATCGCAGCTTGTTTGTTTTGCTTTGCTACAGGCAAGTACTTTCTACGAACTTTACATATTGTCACATAAATGAACTGCAAACCCTACCATGTTAAATGCTGATCCTTGGGGTAGCAAGTTAGATCTCTACATGTTGTACTTCCAGTTACTACCATGCTTAGAACAGTCTTGATGTATCTCTCACATGATTAGAATATGGATTATGGGGAAACTGATAGTATTATACGTGATCACGACCCCCCTACAGTAGCGAGCGAGGTCGCATTTTATATGCATACCTTGCCGCAGGCCATTATCCCGCATTTCTGTACGGATGTACACCTATGCCTGTTGACTTGTACGTATGTACATTTTATTTACATGTACCACAGTATATTGTACATCTATTAACCGATCACGTATTTGCTACAGTTTTAAACACTACATGTATATCTGTCTCTATGACATATGTATCCTTGCCATGATAGATTGGGTGATGCCATGCTTTCCAGTTATTTCCTCTCATGTTCATTTTTATGTTTCATATGCTAGTTTGCTAGATTTAGTACTTGCTCCCGTCCTGACAGGATAACGTTGTAGGTGTCCTTACTGAGGAGGAGTTACTCTGTGACACATACTATGGAGATACTGCCGAGGACCCGGCTCTACACTACGAGGATGTTCCTGCAGGGAACCTCGCCTTGTTGTCTTTTGTTTACTTAGACTTTTGAGAGTAGTCATGTATTAGACTATACATTTTGTAACTGGACATGTATCCAGTTTTACTTTTCAGTTCACTTGTACTTGGACATTTTACTGTATACGACGACTTTTGTGTTTGGAGCATTTATGATTCTTCTTCACTTATAGAACTGTTAGCACATTTAGTCTTATTCTGTTGTCTTTAGAACAGCTTACTACGTTTTATCTCAACGTAGGCTGGGCATGCCTCGGCCTGGCCCAACAATTGGGTAGCGGGTCGTGACACTGGAGGTAATGTAACAGGGAGGATTTTGATATGGAGGGGTTTTGGAAATATAAATTTCTCAGCTAAAAGAGAGAGAGGGAGGATAAAAAATGAGGATGGGCGGCCTGGTGTGAGGGACGACGACGATGCTAATTCGTGCTCAACATGGCATTGGCACCCAAGTGAAGTGCTGGTTCTTTTTTTTTTCTCTTCCGATGTTGCTTATTTATACTCAGGTAGTAAGTTATTTGTAATAAGGACTCTATAGTGCCATATCCTGTAGTTTCTTTTCTGCAGTATATGCCTGTAGCTCAAAGTTACTTGTAGTAATACAGTCGTCATATATGGCTACATATTGTATTTGCCATTGACATGTTTTTCATTGATCTTCTTGTTTCTTCATTCCTTCACATGAAATGTTTTTTTGTAATTGTTTTTTAGTGCTGAAGTTACTTTTCTTTTATACACTTCAATTCAAATAAAACTAGTTCTAATATAGATTCGGTTGGTACATGTTGGTTTTATAAATCTTAATTGATTTGTTTAGGTGGAAGAGAAGGGGTTCTTGTAGTCTGGCAGCTGGACAGTGGAAAGAAAAAGTTCAAACTTCCTCTTGATGCCCCGCTATTGTACTATACACATTCTCCTGATCCTGTTCTTTCTTGTGTAAGATTCTGCTCGTCTCTCAGTTGCAGTCATTTTTTATGGTGGCTTCAACTATTATGTTGTCGTCTTGGCCGTTGATTGAAACATAGAATTTGTTGCTTTCCTAGAAAACTGCTTTATAGTCTAATATGTTTCCTTTTAAATTTTGATTTGGTTTCAGATACTATCACCACAACATGAAAAGATAATTTCTTAATCCCTTGCAATATCCCACAAATTACTTCCATATATTTGGCATCATTATGTTGAACATGCTTACCCTTTTGGAAGGGGAAGGGTATTGGTTCCTCATATTAGGTGGTAGAATCTATCAGATAGATGGACTTTTCTACTGTTCTCCTATGGCTTCAAGTTTCGCTTGATGCTTCATCTGGCTTTAGTGTCTTATATTATTGCATTCATTTAAAATCTGTCCCTATTCCACATATATAAACTGCTCACTAAACATGTCAACTTTTATGTTTCTTCTAGTTAACATAAGCGGGGACTCTGATTATACAAGATCATTGATTTCCGAGTATTTATCTTTGGCTATGCAAATTTTGAACTACATGGCAAGAGTATACAAGGATAAATATAGTTTTCTTGAATTCCACCTACTATATTGATTTTCTAATTTTAGTAAGTCCATTACCATCTGTTTAAATTTAACTTTCATATTTTTTCTAGAAGCTTGTCTAGTCTTATTATGCCCAGTATAGTTTCATTGCATTTATTTTAACTACCTTCCTCAAGTTTAGCGTCAATACATAATGTATGCATATATACATATCGAAAAAGGTATCCCACATTCTCAATTAACATATATCATTCCACCTTAAGTGTTCTGAAGATGCCTACATCATATTCCATAAGGAGTACCACATTCTGAATTTTTTTGTTTTTGTTACACGTACCATCACCGTAGAAATTTTTTCTTGACAATAGTTTCTCTTCCTAGTTATCGGAAATCCCATGCTTTGTATCTTGCAAGTATATGCAGTATACTTTTATATCTTTTATGCTAAAATTTTATTTCATGATGCAAGAATTTTAAATGAGCAACCTTATACTACAAAGGATATCGAGAAAATTATTAGTGAGAGTCTCACTTCTGTCTTTGCAAACTCAACAACATCATTAGATGTGCTAAAAGCTCCTAAACATTTTAAACTATTTCAGGTAAAGCTTTCTTTTCATTATATCTTTGTACCTCACACAAAAGTATGTTCAACGATTAAGAAATCTTGGAAGAAGAATGATTGATCTAATTTGTATTCTGAGCAAGTTTATCAAGTAGAATATAAAGGACTCCCATAGGAACATAGTTTTTCTGATGTTGAATGTTTAGTCTTATACAAGATTACCACTGGCACATATATACTTGTTCTATTCTTCTATTTCCGCCATGTGTATCTTTTCCTGGTAAGAAAAAATTCATATATTGGTATTTTCTTATGTTAAATGATGATAGCTTGTAGTCTTAATTGACATAATAAGATGTCATAGATGACATTCAAATTTATGTGCATTTTCTCATTCTTTGGTAAAAATATGTTTTTGGTATCAACTATACATTGTCATAGCGTGCCTCCAGTCTAATATCTTCAAGTATCTTCATTTTGATATGCTTGGTGGCGGAGTTGCTGAGAAAGTGACAAAAACAATAGCAGCAGCGATAGCAACAACATTGGTAGCAACAGCAGTAGCGGTAGCAGCAGCAGCAACAACAACGACAACATGAGCAAAAATTAGAATAATGTATTTGTATTTCTATTTGTGTATTTCTATTAGTATTATAATTATGGATTAAATATTTGTTTTGTAAATTTTATTTTTTTTAAAATGGAAACATAATCATCAATGTTTCAAAACTGTTATAAGATAACATTTTAACAACGTTTCTAAACATTGTAAACATTTATTTACAATACTTTTAAATTATTGTTGATATTACAATTACAACATACAAATATTTGTTACAATGTTTGACAAACATGATTGAATAAAATATACAACATTTTGTAAAAGTTGTATAAACTCTTTTTATCAACAACGTTTCAAAATTGTTGTAAGATAACATTTTAACAACGTTTCTAAACATTGTAAACTTTATTTGCAATAATTTTAAATCATTGTCGATGTTATAATTACAACATACAAATATATATTACAACGTTTGACAAATATGATTAAATAAAATATACAACATTTGTTGAAAGTTATATAAACTATTTTTACAATGTTTGTATACTGTTGTAGAAAATTTATGTACAATGTTTACTAAACGTGGTAGATATTGTTTTTACCACAATTGCAGAACGTTGTTGAAATTATATTTACAACAACTGTAATACGTTTTAAAAAGTACTTTTACAATACTTGTCAAATGTCATTGAAAGATTTTGTCATATTTTATATATTTCAACAATGTTTGTAAATTGTTGTTGGTAGAACTTCTACAACATTCAAACAAACATTGTGGAAGATAACCCTCCTTTTACAACCCTGGATATAACAACCTTTAATTTATTAAACGTTGTAAAAGACCTTTTACAACTTATTTGTAACGTTGTAAAATGAGTTTTTTTTTCTTGTAGCGAAATTTTCATTTATCTATGAATATAAATTCTTACCATTTACTAAGCAGGTAGAGTTGGATTAGAAGTTTTACCCAATTATGAGATTGGTTAGGAGTATAAGGTAGAATTCTCTTAATGATTGAAATGAAATGGAGTACGATTTGGAATAATATACTATTGGACTTTGGACTTAGTTGTAGCTCCCTAAGTAAAATAAGATCACTATTATGGAAGACTTTAAAAAGTACAACATGAGGTTTTATGGATAGAATTGACCGATAAGTCCTATACTTAAGACTAGACAAAAGCTAGTATAAAATTCTATCATTACAATGAGTTGAAATTTTTTTACTTGAGGATATGATCATAATATCCTGCTTAGGAAGGGACTGAAATTGGAGTACGATAGCATTTTAGTCAAAAGGACTTCCATGAGAAGGTAAACATTAGAAGAGCATGTAAAGATTGTATAATGTGATAGCAGAAACAAAGATGGACACTAGTACAGAGGGATATATGATAGAATGGATAAGTTGTATCAGAAACTAGATAAGCATTCAACTTGAAGGTTAAACAAGACATGAATGACTAATCAAAACCACGATTTGAAGATTGTTCAAAATAAATGTTATGTCAGGAGTATTAGATCTAAAATATCTGGTTAACTTAGTCTTGACCCTGACCAAATAAGTTAGGTATGAGAAGAGTTAAACGTACTTGTAAGAATTGTGTGACTTACTTATAGCTAGAAGGGGTAGATTGTTAATCGTACTGTTAAGTAGAACTGAAATTCAACTTATAGGAGTGTAGCATAGAGATAATGACTGATTGTGATTTTTTTCAGTCTTCATTGGGTAGCCATAAATAAGAATTTTAGGTTAGAGTTAAGGTCTTACCTAGAATAGACTAGTAATCATAGTTATGATAAACCCTTGGTTGATATTGGCTAGTTAGGAACCACAAATGGATTTTAATTAGCACAATTATGTTTGAATTATGTTACATATACTGGTAATAAAGAGAGAAGAATTATAAGAGAAGTCCTATGTTTAAATGGAATAATTAAAGAGGGGGCATGGATTAAATTGCATTAAAATTTTATATGAAGAAAGATGGAAGTTGAGGAATGTCATGAGAAAATTGAGACGATAATGATGACGTGATGAGGATTACAGAGAATGGGCACCAACTGATAAAATCGACATAACATAGCACTGGATCATAGAGCACCAGTAATTTCATTGTTGGTAGATTCCAACCATTATTCGAAATTAAAATTGAAGGAGACAACATATAAAGCATATAAGCTGCAGCAGAGACCAATTTAAGCGGAAGTAGTAGACCACCCTGAGGTTCCATAGATAGCGGCGACTCCGTCGATCTGGAGAATGAGAACATAGTCCCCGTCCGCCCCTATCGGCTGGCTCCTCCAAAGGGTCCTCTGGAGGTCGTTTTCGACAACCAGAGACCCTCGGTGGCCGAGCCTCGCGAAGCAACGGCGCCCTCTCCCTGAAGTTCCGGACTGCCATGTAACGCCGCGTCTTGCCTTGATCAGAACCAAGTTGCAGTCATCTTGCATGACCAGCGTGTAGTCCCTCGTCGCGAGGGCGGCATCGACATTGAGAATCTGCGACGAGAAGAGCACGTTCCTCACCGTCGGAATGCTCGGTACCGCCTCCGCTTCGCCGAAAGTAGTGGCTGCTGCCACGGGGGCACTGGCGTGCGAGTACTGTGGCTCACTGCACCATACAATGGGTCCGTAGACCTTGACCTGCCCGTCTGGCCCGAGGACGGCGGCATACTTGCCCTTCACGGCGTTCGCGTTGACCCCAGAGGCCCAGACCGTCGAGCCTACGGAGTTCCTTATGCTAATCATGCCGTAGTCATCGAGGGTGGCGGTGCAGTTGATTCCGCGCCCGTTGGTGTTGGATTGGAAACCGCCGGCCTTGTTGTAGAGGACAAGGTTGCAGTCGCCTTGCATGACGAAGGAGGCGTCTAGGTACGAGAGCTAGGCGTCGGTGGTGATGATCTCGCCGGTGAGGAGGACGTTGCTTTCGTCAGCGAGGGTCGACGGTGGCGTCGAGAGGAGGGCGAGGAGGGATGAGAGGATCAGGAAGGTGGAGATGGGAGAGATTGCCATTGTAGCTATAGCGAGTTATATGCATAGTGGTTCAATTGGCACCTGTATTTATAGGTGCAGATCATGCCGGCAGACAACCTTCTAAAATGTGAAAGACGAGAAGGAGCGGAAATTTCAAAGTTCTTTTCTTCTTCTGGTTTTAAAATCTGTACTAAGAGAAACAAGACTGGAGTTTTATATATGTTACTCATGTTCACCTGCTGGCTGCTATGCATGCACCAACAAAAAAATTGTGATATTATTGAAAAAATAGATAATCTTTTAATTATAATTATAGTAAAATAGTTTAAGTATATTTTTAATAATTTTAATTAAAATTTGTTATATATTTTTAGAACTTTAGATATATGTTTAAATAATATTTAGTTAAATATATTAAAAAATAGGTTTTTATGTCTTCTTTAATTTACATGATCAGGATATACAAACCGGGTAGTAAATAGAAGAAGGTTTTTTAAAATATATTCTCAATTACATAAGGATATACATACTTGGCTCATTGTTGATCTGTTTCTAAGCCGCATTATATTAGTGGAGATAGTGATATGCGGTGATCAATTATATGAGTCTATGTTATCAACCTGACTGGATCAATAGTTGCCTTATTTTCATACCAAAAGTTGCAAACTTTGACTTTTTACCCTTTGTTAACTATCCCATCTTTTCCAAAGCCTTAGCCAACCGGTTAAAGCCCTTAAAGCTACTAATCGCTTCCTCAACATAGTATTTCCTCATCATGAACTGTGTTACCACCCTCAACTTCACTTGCTTTGTAAAGATCATCCTTCTGCATGCTTGTTGATCATGATATTGTCCTTTCCAACACTACAGGAAAAATACGTTTTTACGGCGCACAATGCGCGCCGTAAAATACTTAAGACGACGCGCATCCTCGCGCCGTATTAGCCTGTGCCGTAAAAAACTGGCACCTTTAACGACTTAATTTGCACGCCGTAGAAACTCTATTTGTGCGTCGTCTATAGTCATTCACGACATGCATTGTGTGCCGTGAAAAGTCAATTATGGCATGCTTTTGCACGTCGTACAAGCAAGCAATTATGGCATACGTATGCACGTCGTTATTACATAAATCACGACATTTATTGTTTGTCGTGAAAAGTATCAAATACAAACAAATAGGACATATTTTGCACGTCTTAAATGCTCTTACTTTTTTTTTATAAAAAAATCATAATTTTTGTATCCATCAATTTTACCTTTGATCCATTGAATAACCAGATATAATATACACAACAATGAAAAGTAATCACATTCATTAAAACAATGGTGTCAAATTAATCATCCAAATTCAAAATGACTTCATAGTGTACACAACAATTGTTATAAGTACTAACTTTCATTGAAACCATATATAATGTCACATCATATAAATTCCAAAACACCAACTAAATGTCACAGAAATATTGTCATATACTTAATCTAGGCCTATACAAAATATATCGATTCCTTCATTCCATTCATGGTCGAGAAGTAGCATGCACGTAGACCCGTCTTCAATCGCCACAACATCAAAAGTGCCCAAGTCCACAACCTCCCGCAAAAAGTAGCATCTCTTATATAACCTATCATATACAATAACAAATCATGTCAATATAAAGTTCAAAATTGGAATAACAATAGCAAAAATATAACATATATAGAAAACTTCAGCTGGAATATTCCAGCTGGAATAACAATTTGTCGTCGCATAATGGTAACTTGAAATCCTCAGAATCAAGACAACATACACTTGAGCTTGAAAAAATGTTGCAAAAGAAGAAGTGGAAGATAAATATCATTCTTTTGCTGTCATTGACATTGCTGTATTTTATTTGATGAATACAACATACACTACAGAAGTTACTGAATAAGGAGGCAAGCAAGGGACATCCTGTCATTCACATACACTACAGTATAGGTTAATTTTCTTGAAAAGTAGGTTAATAGTTAGAAGACATAAATGAGGAACTAGACTTACTAGAACCGGTAAGTGAAATGCCATTGCTTCTATTGTTATCCTTCCAAAGCACTCTCCACGTGCCTATATTAGCAGAAAACAAGCCTTATTATTAAATAGATTTTAGACATGTATCAGTAAGCTGGAAGCTCGGTATTAACTTGTGGCTTCAACGCTTATGATTTGTGAGCCAATTTTTATGAAAGGATGAATCAAGGGAACAACTGTCTGATTACAAAAGTATATCCTGGAGCCTTTCGATGATTCCAGAGCAACCAATAGCCTAAAGTCTTTTTATTCAATTTTAATGGCAGACTGTACCCTAATGAAAAGTGGTCCTCGATGTTGAGTAAATGTCATTACTACCACATTTTTCAGAGATACGGTATCATCTTGCACACATCAATCTACACACACATCTTTATGCCAGCTAAACTGTAATCAGTCATTGCATCAGATTAAGATAGCAAACATTGCCTGGATCAGACCCTATTTAATTCTAGCTGATATGTTAAAACTACAACATAAAGCAGTGGTATTGAAAGATTATGACAAATCAAGAAATTTCTGTAAAGAGAGTACTATTAGTACCAGTAAGCAAGAAAGAATGATAAAACTCCTAACATTGGTCACCATGTAAAGGTAATACAATATTCTCCTTTGCCGATTCCATGGGTGACACAGTATCATAGGGGAAGTAGAGGAATAGAAGAAAGAATGATAAGTCTCTTCTAAAGAAATCCACCTAAGGGAACTCAAAGAGAATAAGAATTCCATCTTCAACAACAATAACTTATCTCCATATATGAATACAAAGTAACTAATGCAAATCTTCATGACAACTTGTAACTCCAAACATGAAGATAAAACAAATTGTAACTTCCAAATGACATGAAGCATCCAAAAGGAAAGATTTTCGGAAGCTTCTTTGTGTCAATGGGTCCCACCAGTAGTGCAACCACAAGTTAGCATGTGCATGCCGCATGAACCAATCTCATGTGATCATAGTGTGGATGCCAGGATGTCCTGTGGCATTTTCTCTTGTTACTTGTATGGAAGTTATATAGACGGCAAAACCAGTTAAAGGTAATAAAGCAGGGAGATGCATAACATGAACTTTTCAGTCTCCTCACAAACTTACAGTTAAGTACTACATTTCTCCCTTTTCAATAAAACCTTAAATGATTAAATAACTATTTGTAGATATTATGCTCAGCATATCAACGCGTATAAGGGCAGCATGAAACTAGTTCCAGGAAACTTTCTTCTTCCAGTTCACACAAAACATGAATTGGAGCATTGGTTCATCATCAACATGTCCATCGATTTGTTGTCCTTGAAGATTAAAACTTTTCTTTTGGGATTAAAACTCACAACTTACTATTACTGTAAAGAGAGTACTATCAGTTTTAGGGGTCTGTACAAATCAAGAAAGATTAAAACTCATAACTTACTATTACTGTAAAGAGAGTACTATCAGGACTTAGGGGTCTGTACAAATCAAGAAATTTCCTCCTAAAACTTTTCTTTTGGGATTCAATGGAAATTTTCTCTTTTGGGATTCAATGGAAATTTCTTGTCTCCTATATACAAATAAGAAAAGTAACTTACTATTACTGTAAAGAGAGTACTATTAGTACCAGTAAGCAAGAAATGTTATTATCTTGTTCTTTTGCTAGATGCTAAGCTAGAGTTAGTATTTTTGACTGAGTTGATTAATGATTCAAAATAAATCTAGAATGGAAAAAAGGATTATGTATGTTGGACCGATATTGATACAATACATTATATCTTGGTTTCAGAAAAGGACCATCAACTTGTTACAAAGTAATCAGACATATTTAGTGCTTCCATTAAGGAACCTTTTAAGTATGGTAGGGCACGACACTAGGGATTCATCAAAGAACGTACAATTAGTATCATGGATTTAAGACATGTTTTAATAGCTCTAACTTCTTTGTGGGACTAGTCCCAATCATAAGCCGAAGCCAAGAGACACGGGTTACTTTGGCTTTAATCGTTGAAGGCGATTTACCTATGAACTAGAAATACCAAATAAAGGAACACTTATAATCTACCAACTGACAAAAGGCCTACAACTATTATTTGTCGAGTTTTTGGTCATCGGTTAAATTAGAAGTTTCTTAAGTGTCTGATTAACTAAGAGAATTTCCATTCAATATGAGGCAGGTTCAGGAAAACCATATGTTCTTACAAGTTTACACCATCTTTAACTTTTATGACCACAAGACAAGAGTACAAACTCATACAGAAATAATACTGAAGCATAAGACGAATATGTCACATGATTCCTTTGAAATTGCTACTAAAAGGACTACAATCTGAAGTAAAGGACTAACTCCATATAAGCCTCCTAACAACACACAGAGTGTCTATATTGACTTAGCATATGCACAGGAAGGTACAGCTGCAGGGAGAGTGTTCAATTGATACTGTAGAGGCTCTGGTAAGCAAATTCTCTATGCAAATTCTCTACGCAAATTCTCTATACTGTAGATGTTAAGTACCAGGGTTAGTGGTATCATGGTGTGAGCTTTCAGTGTGGGTAAGCAAATTCTCTATGCAAGCAAATTCTCTATGCAATAATTCAATGGATAATTGTTAAAATCGACGAATGTAACAAATACTTAATTATAATATGGTCAAATAAAGAGAAGGGTAGTCATATTACCTTACCCCATGATTGTTACCACTAGTCGAATCTGATATACTTGATAGGCCACGCGATTGTACTTGATAAAGCCTCATGTAGAAGAAAAAACTCGCGTGTCGGCCGATACAAAGTTACCTCATAATCAATTACTTCATGAACCCAAAGTTTATAGCACTCTTGTCCTATAGCCACATGATGGACCAAATCTTTGGGATTTGTAGATGCAATCTCGCCAATTGCCACAACTTCTGAACCCGTCTCCCAATCCAACAATTTGCATTTTGTCCCAATGTTAGGGGAAGTTGGACTTTCTGCATTTTCCTTTTCCAGCCTTGCTTCAGATATCTCACGATTGATAGAACTTTGGACCCCAGAGTTTGAGTTAGCCTTTCTCACTGTATTTGAGTTTTCAATTTGCTACATGAATGAAAAATACATTAACTATTGAACAAATTGGTTTCTAATAAAGAATAGAGATACTATGTCGAACTATAAAACTTACGGTGTTATTATTTCCGTTGACCTTTTCAGCAATGCTTTTAACAAAATTTTTCAATTCCATCAACTCACTTTCCAATCTATTGAATTTATCTCGTTGATATTTTTGGCCTTCCACTTTTGAAGGAGTCGCCCCAAAGCCAAGCCCTCTTACTCTTCCTCGTCGTTCAGGGCCAATTACTTTTGAAACTGCATCATCTTGAAGAGAAATTTTTTCTGATGGTGCTGCTGCCTTATAAGTATCTTCTATGTCATCCTAATAAAAAATAGTACAATAGGCAATTTTAGAACGATATAAGTGAATAACCAAATGATAAGATAAATATACGAAAACATACCAAAATTTTCTGAGCCTCTGAACTCAATGTACCCGTCTTCCTCTTATGTCCCTTGATCCAAACATCAACTCTTTGTATGGAATTAGGATTGTCACTTTGTTGACGCTACAAGACATTTTTATTTGGGTAACAAAGGGTGCGTAAAAATCAACAAGGCTAATGAAATGACTAGTGTAAAAAAAATAGATTTTTAGGCAGCAAGCAGATTTACCATTTCATCCTCTAGACGAGCATATCCCTTACGACTCGTTGTATGCAACAAAGTTTGACTTTTCCTCATCTTCTTGAATTTTTCGCTTCTTTCCTTTATTACATATGAAATATATGTTATATAGCAATAGCAAATATTTATAGCAAAAAAAGCAATAAAACCAACAATATTTACCTTAAATTCTGGAGTACATCTCTTGATTACAAAAGTCTTCCAATCTTTAACGAATGGTATATTGTCAGGTTTTAGGAGAGCAAGTGCTCGTGGTAGACCTACAACTTTTGCTTGCTCCATCACTTCTTTAATCAAATTAGATTTATGATTACGCCAATGCTTTCCTAACTTTTGGAATACATATGTCTTGTGGCAATCATCAAGAATGTATTTTTGCTATAAAAAAAAAAGATACACATCAATGAAAAAAAATTAAGAGTTGACTACACGCATCTCGTAAAAACATGAGTATGACATATATAAATATTACCGTGATGTGCTCCCAGATTTGATGTTTAAAATCATCAGAAAGATCTGTCCAGTTCTCCATTGTCACTGGCACTAAATCTCTTGATGTAGAACCTAGAAAGCTAGCAAATTCAGCTGCAGTATCTCCAATTGGTTGACCCCTATCATTGAAATCGACCGGAACGGGATTTTTTCTCATACGAATATGATCCATTCTTGATTTACCCCTAGTTTTCTTCTTTTCAGGCACGGTAGAACTTGATTGATTTTGATCACTTGGTATAGATGGAGAGTTAGAGTCTCCATTTGATATTCTTACACTTTCATTTCCTCTTTGCATGGTCCCCGCTATGGCAGCTAAACGTTGTTTCTCTCCTCTTCTAGAACCCTTTTTGGAAGACTTTGTAAAACAAGCACATAATAAAAACTAAAGGTTTTTCACCAATATATTATTAAAGAAAGACTATAAAGATAAATGGAGCTTACTTCAGCAGATCCAGACATGTTCACAAGTTTCTGAATAGACCTGCAGCGTCTAAAATACTCATTACATATGAAAGAAAACATCAGATGTTTGTGTATGTACATAATATACAACTTTTGTAATTTAACAAGAAAATATCACATGTCTGTGAATATCATCCTAGGCAATTGATCTATACCAATTCAATAACACATTATGCAATTTTTGCATATATATTTCAAACCTGGCACCAGTCAAAACCTGACATTATTGCCACCCATAAAACTGATATACAAAAACAATGTAAGAAACATTTTTAAGAACATTTTTATACAAAATCTGGCATTATTGCCACCCATAAACCTGGCATTACCTCCATTATCAAATAACTTTTTTAAGAACATTTTTATCAAACCTGGCACCAGTCAAAAGTAATATTGCCACCCATAAAACTGATATACAAAAACAATGTACGAAACTGCAAATTCTCAGTTTTTTTTACAGATTCTCAGTTTTTTACTCTAAAAAAAATTCTCTATTATAAAATCAAAATGTTCACCAGATTGCTCAGCTTAATTATAGCTAAGCCAACCAGACTACTACATACTCATTATCTCATTATTCTCTAAAAAGAAGTTCTGTAGAAATAGTCACCCACACCAACCAAGAAACTCCTCTTTGGTTGGAAGTTCTGTAGAAAGATCATTGGAGCTAAAAGCCAAAAAGCCGAGCTCTACTAAAGATGGACAAATTGATTGCGAGTCCTATTATTGAACACAAAATTAGCCTAGTAATAAGAACAAGGAATATACATGATATAAGAGCCTAGGCCATTTACTCTCAGTGCACAGAAAATCAAAAGCATCATAATGCTGAGTTGATTTACCCAGAAACACAATGAGAAAGTGATTGGTTCGGTAAAGAATTGCATCCTCTTTTTTTCCCATCCATAATAAAGACTAGTGTAGGTAGGTACTCGGTTGAAGTAGTAGTGTCAGCCTGCTATCTGCATTATGAGTGCTAGCCAAGTCTACCAACAGACATTATAATCAATGTTACACAATACATTTAACAAACCCTGAGCAACAATTCATCTCTCATCCACAACACAACCTACAACAATCTTACAATGAAAATGGCAGCCACAGACAATAATTTCCAAACAACGATTTCAAACATATATAATAATTTCAAATTTTGCTAGGAGAGTAAGTGGAAATAGCAGATTCTCATACAAATTGTGTATGACTTGTGTGTCATAAACCGAATAACAAAGACGATGCACTAATAAAAGCCAAGCTTTAACAAATGACAGAATCTGGCATGATGCAACCTGTCAAAAGCTTATGTACAAACAAAAGCTGGATCTATGCAGACCAACGATGGTGGTATTATCAGTGGTCAAAATGCTCAGAAGGTTTTTGCATAGAACATACATTTAGACTAGAGCTGCACATGTAAGAACATAAAAACCCAACATGAACTTCACTAGTGCATTTGAGGAATTAAGAGTATAAGAGTACTTGAGAACTTTGATCGGTATGTTACTATATTTTAAGGAACCCCATATCCAACAAGCTGAAATATGAACACTATTAACATGTAATGTAATGTAATCCATCACTTATAAAACACAAAAAGAAGACACAAAATAAAAAAACAATATGCTTTCTAACCACCCCAAATCACATGTACATCAACCAAAGGGGAAACTTTCCTGAAACAATCTTAGGCATAATAACCTCACTCATTCTCTAGATGACGTAAAATTTGCTAGCCAGGTACCTACAGCCAGCCTAGAGAGGGAATCTCAGTGGGCTCCGGTCCCTTGATGAAAACCACATGGATACCAGGTCTACCTAAACAGTTTAGTTTCTTCCCTAGGATCCACCACTTTGTCCCTTTAGCCGTCCCTGCAACTGTAGTATCCTTTCCTCAACTGTAGTATACATTCCTGTTAACATTCTCAAACTCACTTTCCTAAGCCTCATTTTACAAACATCAAAACTTTCCAAAAGGCTAATATCAATTACGCATTAAATAGTCAGAAAAGTCATTGTACAAAATAAACCTGAAGCACACTAAATGCCCAAAAGTGCAGGCATACACCGAATTTCAACTAAACATATTGGAGGAAATGTAGCTACTGAAGTTTGGTGGTAGTCTTACCCACTAGGCAGTAGGATCGTCTTTGCAAAATCCAATAAAGTGATGTAATTGGCAAAATTTACTGCACTTCCAAAGAAAGAAAATGAAACAACGGTCACTCATTATTCACAGATGTAATTGGCAGTATTTACTACACCTCCAAATAAAACATTAACAAATACCAATTAACATGAACAAAAAAACTATAAACTAGATGAACCAATATAAGAACACTTTGACAAACTAGCACTCATTATTCACAGGGAAACAACAAACATTCAATTATAGGCTCAAAAGAGGAAAACAACAAGTGCTCTCCCGCAAACACAGTTGTACTAGTTAAAGAAGAAGAAAAATGCATAAAGTACGAGAGTACATATAATAAAGTGTGAGCAAGTTCACATGTGACACTTCCAAATAACATATTTGTTTTCTTTCAACTAACACTTAGGACTCTTCAATTTGTTTAGTAATCTTCAAACTGTTTGGAAAAACCTCCATCGTTGAGATCAATCTTCGATCTGTTTAGTGAAACATTTAAATTAATTAATAAGAGAAAAAATGGGATATATGTATATACAAAATTGATAAATGATTACTATCAAAATACTAATTATTTACCTCATCTGAAGTCACCTTCTCACAATCATGTCTTACATAACTTTCCCCATCAAGGTTCGGATCAAGTTGTAGTGCATCTAATGGTGCACATGGCATGTACGCACTCTCTTCAAAACTTTCTAACTCGTAAAAACCTCGTGGTGGTGCTCTTAGAACAGCGTACCAATGTGATACATCACAATCTCTTGAATAAAATACTTGTTTTGCTTGTGATGCTAAAATAAATGGATCTCTTTCAAATTGACTTTGCCCTTGGTGAAGGTTAACCAATGTAAATCCCTCTTCAACTTTGACACCATTATCTATGTTTGCCCAATCACATTGAAATAAAGGAACCTGGATATTGTAGTAATCAAGTAAAATTATGTCTCTAATAACTCCATAATAAGAAACTCTTCCAATGACATGAGATGTGTCTCTTGCACTGGATCGACAAATTGTTTCGGCTTCAATTGAAACACCACTGTTTTGTGTGCTTTTCTCGGCATCTTTTGTATGAAATCGATGACCATTGATGATATAACCTGAGAATGACATTACATCCTTTTTAGGTCCACATGCTAGCCACCTTAATGTGCTTGACATAGTGTCAACTTGGCCCGTTTTGACTTTATTTGCTAGCCATCCTATAAAAGACTCTGTATGTCTCTTTTGTAGCAAACTTTCATTCTTCAAAAGGCGCCCATCCAAATGCTTAAGTTCCTCTAAATGCATTCTGGTATTAAAGTATAAGAACATGAGAACTTAGAAAGTGAAAATTTTAAATGAAAATAAGTTACAATTTGGTATCATACTTACTTAATGTACGGTTCAACTTCAGAACTGTTGAACAAAACAGTACGATGAGCTATCTCTAACATGTCAGAAGACATACTCCTTGTTTTACCCTTAGAAATTGGCCTCCCTTCTCCCATAGTTTCATTTTCAAAATCATCATTGCGTCTATATTGAGCTCCAATTTCAGTAGCTTGCTTTATGTATCCACTACAAAAACTTGAGCACTCTTCAGCAAGATACCTTTCTGCTATACATCCTTCAGGCCGTGAACGATTTCTAACATATCCTTTTAGTACCTTCATAGATCTAATTAAAAGATACGGTTAGAAGAGTATATAATAATTTATAAGTTCATTATTAGTTTAAAATATATGTTGTTACCTCTCAAAGGGATACATCCAACGAAAATGTACTGGCCCACCAATTCGAGCTTCTCGTGCAAGATGAATTGTGAGATGCACCATAACATCAAAAAATGATGGAGGAAAAAATCTTTCTAATAAGCACAAAGTTTCTGCAACTTCAGTTTCGAGTTGTTCCAATCTGTTTTTATCGATCACTCTTTGACATAATTCATTAAAAAATGAACAAAGTCGAAATATTGCAGTTCTTGCACCCTTTGGTAGAAGTCCTCTTAATGCTACTGATAACACTTGTTGAAGTAGAATGTGATAATCATGAGACTTGAGGTTTAAAATCTTGGAATCTTTTAACGACACATGATTTGAAATGTTGGAACTGTAACCATCAGGCAATCGTAAATTTACAAGCCTCGCACAAAACAATTGCTTCTCTGACTTCGATAAATTAAAAGAGCCTGCTGCCCATCGAAACTTATCCCCTATTTTTTCAGCATGTAATTCTTTTCTTATGCCCATTTCTGCCATATCTCTACGAGAATTTAGTCCATCCTTTGTTTTCCCTTTTATACTCAAGAGTGTACCAATAATGCTCTCACAAATGTTCTTCTCAATGTGCATCACATCTAAATTATGTCGCAATAGCAAACTCTGAAACGTCATATAAAGAAAATATAATAAATTCAAAAATTAAAATTATTTTATTTTTAGAAAGAGACATATATAGAGAGAGATAATGATAGTACCTTCCAATAAGGTAACTCAAAAAAAATTGATTTCTTCTTCCAAGGCCATATTGAATCATTACTTGGCTGTTCTTGCTTCTTCTTCCTTTTCTTCTTTTCTATTTTTGGTTTCCCCCAATTATTGACATGGTTCTTTACCACATCAAAAACTTGTGAACCTGTTAGTGCTCTAGGCTTCCCTCTATGTTCTTCATTTCCATCAAACCAAGACTTTTTTGATCTAAATGGATGATTATGTGCGAGAAACCGTCTATGGTCCATGTATACATGCTTTTTACAATTAGCCAACCGTCTTGAAGATGTCTCAATTCCACATATTGGACAAGCTGCTCTACCCTTTGTGGAATATCCGGATAAATTTCCATAGGCTGGAAAGTCATTTATTGTCCACATTAGAACGGCCTTCAAATTAAATATGGATTTGCTGAATGAATCAAAAACATTCACACCATTGGTCCACAACTCTTTCAAATCTTCTATAAGTGGCTCCAAGTATACATCTATGTCATTTCCTGGTTGCTTAGGCCCGGGAATCAATAACGTCAACATCAAGTTTTCCTTTGACATGCATAGGGAAGGAGGCAGATTATAAGCAACCAAAATCACAGGCCAACAACTATATTGAGTACTACGATCACCGAAAGGATTAAATCCATCTGATGCAAGGCCAAGCCTAAGATTACGCGGATCAGATGCAAACTCAGGCCACTTGCTATCGATCATATTCCATGCCATTGAATCAACAGGGTGCCGCATCTTTCCATCCTGACTTTTGTGAGTGTCATGCCATCTTAGTTGTTCTGCCTTCTCGGGTGATTTAAACATTCTTCTAAATCTTGGTATTATAGGAAAGTACCTCAATACCTTTGCAGGAACTCCATTTTGAATCTTATTGGTGCGCACATCAACTTTCCACCGTGAAGCCCCACATTTTGGACATGTCTCCATATGTTCATTTTCCTTTCTAAATAAACAACAATCATTAACACAAGCATGTATCTTCTCATAGCCTAGATCGAAATCCTTAAGTAGCTTCTTTACTGAATATAAAGAATCAGGAAGCTTATTGTCTTGAGGTAGAATTTTGCCAAGCATCTCAAGCAATTCATTAAAACCGCTGTCCGTAAGACTATGTCTAGCTTTGTATTTATATAGGGCAACGACTGCAGCCATCTTTGTGTAAGTAGATCCACCATATAAAGGAAGTTCAGCATCCTCCACAAGATTTGCATAATGTGGCTCTCTTTGATATGCAGGTTCCACATTAATATCATTGTCATCAAAAAAATCATCTTCAATATTTGCATCTCTGAACATTTTATATGCCTCGGGTATTTCAAAATCTTCGTCTCTAGTTGCAGTAGAACTTTCTCCATGAAAGACCCATTTATCATATGTAGGATCCATCCCAAATATGACTAAGTGCTCATAAACCGTATCAAAATGGTGAAATCGATGACTTAAACAACGACAACAAGGACATTGAATTTTTTCTGGATTTCCCTTGCTAGCTTGAATTGTATCAGCAAACTTTCGTGCTCCATCTTGATATGCTTGTGAATCTCTACAAACAAAGACAAACCCCCACACATAATCTTATATTAATAAAAAGCAACAAGTATGCCAATGTTTATTGTTTTAAGAATAAATATTAACCTTTTAAACTGTACCCAACCTTTGTCCATTGTGTATGACCCACTTGTACGAATTATAACCTGCTAAAGACCTCCATTAAATATATACGAGGTAGATAAGAAGGTTCACAAAGCATTCCATAAGGATTCCTACAAATAAATCCAATTAAAATGTATCGTGTTTACTTGTTCTAGTGATATTAGACATATAAAATGTATCGTGTTTGATTAAGAATGTATCGTGTTTGATTAAGTATGGGTTGTTGGCTTGTATCAGAGAGCAATAGTGCCATTGGGTTGTATCAGAAAGCTTGAATGCATGTGTATCTGATTATTAGCGACTAAAATTCTAGGGACAACATTATTTTCAGTCATCATCATACTTGGTTTTTTTTCCCCTAAATGAGTAATTTTGCCTCAATGGCTGGCGAGTATGAATAACAAAAGGTAGAACTTTGACAAATAACTAAAGAACCAAGTTGAATAACTAGAGAAGCAAGTTGATATTGAGTAGAGAAGGCTTCTTGTTCATGATTAAAGCATCGAGTATAATAACCACAGATATGCTTTGCATATGAAGACAGTTTGGAAATTGAAGAGAAAATAAACTACAAGAAGTTAACAAGTGTAGTCTCACATGGCAACAGACAGTTGTTAAATGGTAAACTTTACAAATATAATAATACATAAGATCTCCGAAGAGCCTTAGAAGAATAATCATAATTTCAAATGAGCATAATAGCATGAAAATGTGCTTTCATATAGGATTATAGAAACAATATAATTCTGTTAAATAAAGTATATCAACTATTGCATAGAGATAAGCACATACATCAATAATGAGAAAACGTTGTATTCAGAATGTGTTGTCACTGCACAAACCAATAATGAGAACCCATCAGACAATAGTATATTTCTCTAATTTCTCTTTCATCCCCATGACTCTTATAACTTTGAATATTTTAGCCCAGAACAAGCAAAAAGAAGAATTTTCTGCAAAACCAGTATTTACAATAACTGCCTGTAGACACTAAATAGATGAAAGATTAAGGGGTTTGAAACCTCCTTTCTATGATTTGAGCCGATGCAAAACTAATGATTTATTATCATCTTGCAATCACATGATGAATAGGCTGCAACTCTTCAATTAACTTGATACTGGACACACCAAAAAGCAGATATATGTACAGTTTCATTTACATATAGATATCACTTCGTGCACTCATAGTGTATCAGAAAATTAACACTCATTCTGACAAAAGTTCATCTAAACTATAATTATCATGAAAGGCACAACTACCTGACAGGCAGACTTAGACTAAACACAAACATTCAATTATCACAATCCCAATCATTAAATGACAATGCTAGATAAAGTTCCAATAAAATGTACCTTGCAGCTGGTATAAAATCTCGTGAATATCACAGATAAGTTGTATAGGTACTCGCATAAAACATTTGGCAGAAGATTGGTACAAGCCTCCTCGACTATCTGGTAATAAAAGCATATTTGCACAAATGAGAAGTTTAAAATGAAACCATAATAAGTGACTTCAATGTACCATAAACAAAGAGTTTACAGACACAAAGCATCAAACACTCGCAGTGAGCAACAAAGACAAAATTGCATACACAGAAGCATAGAGAGAAAAATAGAGACACATAAAAACTATGAGGATTAGCAGTAGGGATCTGATCAAAGCTCCACAATCTCTAACAATTTGTTGCACCACTTGAACCATTTTCGGTGTTTGGTTTTGATGTAAATGGTGGAATTGGTGCAACAATGTTCATCCAACTCCCCCAATTACCACGGCTTTTGTTTAGGCCAAAATGGCTACAACAACACTTATGAAAACATTTATTGCACCAATTATGTCACATCCTCTCATTCGTTCTCCATTCAAGTCATAGCCAAACAACGCAATTGTATTTACAGGCAAGCAAACATTTTAGTTACATCATTCCCAATGGATTTGTAGATCCTGGAACACCATTTAACAAGTAACCAAACAATGTATTTGCCACAACACTTACAGCAAATGCGTCATGAAACATATGTTGTATAGTATATTTATTATATATTTACAGGCAACCAAACAGACCCTATAAAGAACTGACGTTATCGTATTGATAGTGTTTGTGTGTGTCTGTCTTTGCAAACAAGCCTACTAAAGACTCCTAACAAACATCTCTATCAAGTTAATGAGTTTACTATTCTGATTTAACTCTCTTTTAATAAGAAAAAAAAGGAATTCATTTGGAGTACCAAATCCATAACAATCAGAAATCACTGGAAGCCCCTTTATTTGTGATTTGGGCTATGAGCCATTTGGGTTTGTTAGCTTCAGGGAGTAGCAGAGAATGAGT
This sequence comes from Iris pallida, assembly GCA_029216955.1. NCBI lineage: Eukaryota > Viridiplantae > Streptophyta > Magnoliopsida > Asparagales > Iridaceae > Iris > Iris pallida. The sequence continues at coordinate 3,660,164 of JANAVB010040014.1, read as the reverse complement.
GAGGGGCAGGGCTAACCTTAGCAGCAGCAGGGGGTCCTACTCTGCAGGCAAGCAAGCACCTACAGCAGTGGCAGCAGCATGTTGGCTTGCAGTAAGCAATTGCAATGCTTTGCAATGGCAGCACATGCAAGAGCAGTTGCAGTAATCAATTGCAAGTGCTCATAATCTACGTTTTGAATTACTTGAAAAGTTACTTTTTTGGTCCAAATTCTACGTTTTGAATTTCAATGAAGTGTCATATCTTCCGAAATTCATATCATAATCTACAATCTTCAGCTTACATAATGTTTTCTGGAGATTTTTATACATCAGGATTTGATGAAAAGAAAGGAACTAAATGACAATAAATCATATTTTTTAGTATAAAAACTAGCGAAATTTTCTTATGTGCTTTTATGATGTTGAGATTGATTATCAAATGTAATGTGTCTCAAATATATAAGGATGAACATAAGACTTTGTTGTATATATTTGCTCCAATATTTGGATCCGAGTCTCAAATTAATCAAACTAAAACTAACATTAGTGAAAATCAAATTAACCCAAAAACTTCTCTCTCAAATGAATCAAAGCTTATAGAAAAGCATACCCACGAATAATATGAGCGGCAACCGTCGGCTTTGTTGGCGATCCTGAAATTGGTACATGCAAAACCATGAATAATATGTATTCCCTTAAAAAATAGATCAAACTTCACTAAATAAAAAAAGGAAGAAAACCCTAAAAACAGAAAACCCTAAATAAAAAAGGTAGAAAACCCTAAAAAAATAGAAAACCCTAAATAAAAGGAGAAAATAGGGAAAATTTGGGGGAAATCAAAAATAAAGAAGAAAAGTAAAAGAAAAGGGGAGAAAAAAAGTAGAGAAATACCGAAAGATAGCCTTTCCGAGCCTTTCCGAGCAGGGCCTTTCCGAGCAGCAAGAGAACTGGGAGAGAGAAAGAGTAAGAGGAAGATCGGAGGAGAGAAGCAAAGAAAGAGAGAGTTACCTGGAAGATCGGAGGAGAGAAGCCTTTCCGAGCAGCAGAGGAAGATCGGAGGAGAGAGCCTTTGACTCGAGAGAGAGAGAAGCAAAGAAATGAGAAGAAAGTTTGAGAGAGAGAGAAGCAAAGAAATGACCCTTTCCGCATAACGAAACGTTTTAGGAGAAGCAGAGCCTTTCCGCGGAGCCTTTCCGCGGGAAATGAAAAAATAGGCGGTATTTTTTTTGGGGTTTAGGGCGTTCCTGTGCGCCTTAATTTTGTAAAATTAATTATGGCGTGCCAATGCACGCCTTAAAAAGGTCCATTTGTTGTATTATAAACCATTTGACGGCACACAAGAGAATGCATGTCCTGATTTAACTATTTAGGACATGCTTTTCATGTATGTCTTAATTTTAACGTCGTAAAAAATCAATTTTCTTGTAGTGCAATCTGAAAGGGACAACCTTATATATATATATATATATATATATATGCAGATGATATTCTATTATGTACTCGGACCACTAATAAGTCATCCATTAACATTGTTAAAATCTTCGATGGCCTTGAACAAATCACCAATCCTAAAATCAACTGTTGTAAGTCTAGCATATATTTTTCTGAGAACACTACCACTACTATATATTAAGAATGTCAATATGTGGCAGATTCCAAATCCAGGAAGATTACTTCCCATTTAAGTATCTTGTAACTTTGATCTCTCCCTCTCGATCGGGTTCCTAAAGAAACCAGTGACCAGATTATGATCAACATCTCGAAAAGACTTGTTAGTTGGCAAGAAGAAGAAAAAAAACCTCTCTCGAGGTGGTCATGTCACTCTCATCAAATTTGATCACCTCTATTCTGGCTAGCTTACGGTTTGGGTGTTATTTGGATCATAAGAAGGTCCTTTGGTGTCTTCTACGACGTTTACTCTTCAAAAGACAAGGGAGGATTTGGAATTAGAGATCTTTCTTATACCTTATCTCTTCTCAAGTAAAGCGAGTTCAGTACTATCTTAACAATCATGAATCTATTTGGAATAAGTTTATTACTGTCAAATATGGTCACGTACATTAATCCTTTGGTCTAATAAGAATAAGACCAAATGATGTTTCTTGGTAACTGGAGGTTGGTTTTATATCTCTTTTCATCTATAAAGTTCTTTTATAATCAAGAACCACATTCTTGCCTTTTAGGCTCTTTTAATGTCTTAAAATGCAGCTGCAAGTATATGTTCATCTTAAAATTCACAAGACCATGCTTTACCAGTTCTTTAGCATAATTTATAGAAATGACAGGTACAAAAATATGTATCATGTATATGCATAATAAGATGCTTAATCTGTTCAATACTTCATGAAGTCATAGCAAGAGTAAACTTTAGACCTGGATCTATTTGATATTTACATAGTAAGATATCTGATCCATTCAGCTTTAGTACACGCTATGTTTAAATATACAATTTTAAATTCTTTGATAATCCTAGCTATGATAGTTTGTCACGTTGACCTATCAACTTATGAGTATCAAAGTTGTTCCACATACGAAACCTTACACTGGATCTTAGTGATATTTTAGTGTCTTTATATCCGAAGAAAATGTCATGTAATGACTCAGAAAGACACTTAAGTATTCTATGAAACCAATAATAGTCAATATCTTTAGAAATTTTTGATTTGACTAAGCCAGATGTTTGGGTTACTCATAAATTTTATTTTGTGTCATCAGAATCAAAGTGTGTGATTCCACTAATTTCTAATATAAGCCCTAAGATAGTGAGTCAAAACGCATCTGAGTCTATTACTTCTTAAATTAAGACACAATAACTTTCAGTCTTGGCTTTAAAGATCTATCTTTACTTGCCGTGTTTACAAAATGAGAGTCTAACTACTAAAATAATAATTTAAGTGATTTTGCTAATCAACCTTAAGAAATCTTTAGTTTATCAAGTGTTGATTAATTTGGGTTAGCTGTAGGGGCCGGTTTCTAGCTAGCGGAGGTCCACAGGGGGACGATTAAGTACCGTATCGCTTAGGGCTATTAACGTCCGGTTGACAGAAGAACCCTTTCGGCTTGTACCCAAAATAATCTCAACTTTTAAAACTTAGATTTGAAAGAATTAACAATTTCACTAACTATTTTCTTTTGACTAACTTATTTGAACGTGTCAAAGGATATTATAATATCATTGTTTATATGCAAACCAATGCTTGTCTAACATAATTTAAATTTTGTGACAGAATAACATTGTGGTTTCTTTGTCTGAGTAGAAACTCTAATATGTGACACAGTGATCATTTAAGGTTCAAAAATGTAAATCGATCAAGGAACGAATATGATCCATTATAACCATAAACTAAGAATTAATTATGGCTTACAGAATTCATATATTTGTCCAATTAAATTTAGTAATCAAAATGAAAAGAATTGTAAACGTGAAAAATTACCTTTCCGCGTGATCGGAGCAATTTTGTACCTCTTGATTTCGGCTTAGTAATAGCACTTTAGAAGAAATGTCATTTTTTACATTATTTAGAGAGAGTTCTTATCCCTTAGCATGTTTGTCCCTTTTCTAACATGCCCCAACTTCTAATTCTTCTGACTTGAAGAGATGACATTACAAATATCATGTCCGGAAAGGATAAAATATCTAACAATTCGGTCCTCAAAAATAATAAATGTTAGTTTCCATATTAATAAGAAATATAATTAAAAATGTTGTACACCTTGTTCATTCTAGCACAACAATGTATTTATGCACAACAATACAATTTTGCAATGAATTTTAACAGTAAAAATAATTCAACAATATTTGTAAAATAATCAGATAAATAGTTTTGTTAGATATTTCTTAATTAAAAAAAATATCCTTATTAATTTTTTAGTGCAAAATCGATACATATAGTCATACATATTTATATCATCAATCTCATGACACATTATATTAAAATACCGAACAAGTAAATAATGCAGCAAGAACAAATACCAAACTATGACCGATTAATCATGCATGATTTTTCAAATCAAAAGTAATCTAAAGATCCAAAACATAAAATAACTGTAGAACTTTAGTTACTACTGGATTAGTTACTATTGGATTTCCTTTGGATCCATCTACACCAATCGAAGACTCCTTATTTGTGAAGGAATAAAGTACCTTAATATTTAATTATGGCTACTAAACGATCCCTTAAGCAAAAATAAAATAAAATCAGCAAGTGTGCTAGCACAATATACACATCTTTAGCAGCCAAAGAATAATGTAAGCTAAAGCCAAAGAACCAAATATATTTAATGGCCGAAACTTTTCAATATCAACATGTTACACGAGATATTGACTTATACAAAGATTATGAGCAAATTTAGATGGGATCGTCTCAAATCCAATAAGATTATATGGACTCATATAACAATCAACCAATTTTATAAAAACTTACAATGTATATTTATTATAAGTTTATAGATCCACAAACAACTTCTTTGTAAAAAAAATAAGAGTGATGTAAATATGAGATAGACTTAGTTTTCAACCCTTTTGAGTTTGAAACTCAATCTGAATGTAAACAAATCTAAAAACACACAAGAGAGGCTTCAGCCCAAATAAAATTAGTAATAAAAGCCAAAAATTTAAAACTGAATTTGAACAGTTATAATTCATCCGATAATATACTTATCATATATTAAAGATCCTCACACCCAATATACTGAATAAGTCTTATTAACAATTTACTCTAGTTATTGTATAAAATATCACAATCAAATCAACACTCATTTGAACCAATCAACAACATTAATATTGCTATAAATGCAATAATGATAGACATAAATGAATTCAATTGGAATTATAGATTTTCAGTAATTATAAAAATGTAGAAAATAGAAGAAGTTATAATTTTGGGATAATTATATGAAGAAAATTATTTCTCAAAGAGATACCAAAAACATTTCTCAACGAGATAAATTCAATTTCCAGTAAATAGTATATTTTATTTATAAAGATGTAAAATTTTATTTATTGTAATTGTAAATTATAAATTTATTTCCAATGTAGATATGAACAAAAATTTACTATGTCGAAACCAAATTTTCTCACGAAATTATAGATTCCAAGAGTTCAATAAGATGACTAACTTGGTTAAACCAAATAATTTAAAACTTGAAAGATACTGATCTAATTAAGTAAATTTATTGATAAATGCATTAAACTCATGAATATTGACATAAACAACAATGTACTGAATTTTTATATTTATGCACTCAAATAAGGCAGAAAAGTAGAGTTTAGAAAGACAAATCTTTTCAACTCATATGGTTCACAAATCCTTTACATATAGTTCAAAACAATTAAACAAATGAGAAAGGAAACAAAGTTTGACAATAAAAATAAGGCCACGTGTATTTCAAACTAGTAAAAGCCACGTGCACTTCGATCTAGAGAAGAAACCAAAAAACCTCACTCAACTAGACTTAAGAGCAGATGTTGAACCAATTATGAAATCTTTTATAAAAAATCTCATATATTGTCACATCTTCTAAAGAAGACATTTTCCAGTAGGATGGTTAGGAATAGAGATGGCTCCATTCTTTAGTTATATCTAATCTAGTGTATCTAATAACAAAATTCTCAATTTATTTACAATATATATGCGCAAAATTCTACCTAAAATCGTCTTAACTACTAACAAATGAACAATGCAAAACAAGTTAAATGCCTGAATCTTTATCCAAAGATCACACAAAACAACTTCTCCATTACCAAATGGACAATGCTTAATACAAAATATTATGAATCATATAATTCTGCTACCACTATATCCTCTTAATTAAAAAAAATATAATTATCAAGAAATGTTATAGATTACCGGTAACTTATTTTACTAAATTAAAGGTGCTACGCTATTCAACAATCATATAAAATCCAAGAGTCCTTGTGGACATCTATCTCTTGTAAAGAAAAAGAAAAAATTTACTACTCAATTAAACCATAATGTCTTTAAAAAGAACTCAAGAAGTTTTTGCAAAGTATCTATAGAAAATATTTACAAAAATGTGCACATGTCCGACACGTAAATGGCGAGTGTCCATAGGTAGTTGTACTATTCCACGATTGAAATATAAACTATGAATGTTGTTGTAATTCATGTTTATGAACAAATTTGGATACCAATGTTGTGTCAATGCTTGCGGCTCAATGAGCACATCTTTGACGTAATCTAGCAAGATTCACTACAAAAAAATACTGATATCTAATTTCAGTTTTGTAACAGAAGGAAAAACCTTTATATGAACATGATGTAGTGTAGTAAGAGATTCATACTATTAAGAACATAAGAAAATAAATGTCTCAACACATATGGTCTTTCTATTTCATAATATTCATAACAGTAGGTTGTTAACAAAACTATATTATTGTTATACGGATAACTCTTAGATTGTTGGAAACTTAGTCCGTTTTCTCCTTTTTGAAATCTGCAAAAAGTAAAATTGAAATTAAAGCTACCAACCTCCGGGGAAGTTGCGCACGTAGCACTGCCCTAAGAGTTATCCGGGTCTATGTGCAGACTTTGTCCGAATGCTCCTAGTGGTAAAATCTCTGCTCCACCGGTTTCTCTTTATCACACACAATGCAGAGAGAGTGACTCTCGAATTAGCTCTGCCCAGAGCGAAAAAACGAAGAACAAAAGTGGTTCGGAATGAGAGAATTTGAGAAAGATTTTCGTAGAGAAATTTAAGTGTCTGGAAGAAGAGGAAGAGGACTAATATATAGGTAGAATTCCAACGGAGGAAATAATGACCAATAAATCCAGACATTACAAATCAATGGTAATAAAACCAGCTGTTACACATAAATAAATCAATGTAATAAAACCAGATGTTACACATGGAACAAATATGGTTCAAATAACCTGGACAATATAAGCACAATTAAGTTTACCACCCAACCGATGTGGGACTATAGGAAATTTGAGCTTTTGCAAGCTCATGTGTGAGAACATAAAACACACACAGCCAACACCAGGAAGGTGGCGGTATTTATGGAAGATTAGAGCAAATCCTCCTGTCTTGCAATTATGTCAAAAAATTATACATAGCCACCTCCCTACTAACACAACTATGACTACTTTAGGATTAAGTGACCCTAAGCCTTGTGTTCTTTGCAGTAATGTTTTGTACTCATGTTATCACCTCTTTTCTGAATGCCCTTTCCCTTTGGACATTTGGCATATATATGTTTTATTTGGAACTTGCTATAAAATACGAATATTTCTAGTATTGGTCGAATGGTAGATGTGTCAAGACCTGCTCTCACTTTCGGGGGGAGACCGTGAGTACGTCCAACCTAGCTACAAAATTCGATAGGATTCACTCCTAAGAATCGATTGTTGGAATTATTCAATAATGTGGACCACACATGTAAAATTAATTGTGTTGGGCTATCTAAATAATTAAGCCAAATTAAAGTGGTCTATTTAAAAAATTGACTTAAGGGTATAATTGTTATGGAATTAATGTGTAGATACCGGAGATAAATCTAATTTAATGAGAGACCAAATTTGTAACGCCTGTAGTTTGTATTACATATTTTGGCATACGTGTACGTAATCTCGGACCTGTATTTAGACTTGTCCTGATTGGCTAGCCTTGGATTCTGCATTGGCATGAGTTATTTAGCATCTCATGGTTCAAGCATGCATCGAAATTCGGTTGGGTTCGGCTTGGTTTGGTTCGGTTTGGGTTGGAATGCAAACCCCTACCTACCACCCTCCATCATTTATTAACCCCAACCACCCTTCTCTCTCTTCATTCATTTCTCATTACTGCTCTTCTCCTTCTTCTTCAATTTTCTACCAAACACCACAGTAGGCAAGTGCAACTTGCTTCATGGAGGAACTCAAATTTTGTTGTTCCATTGTCATCCTCACGAGATTCTAAGACACTTTAGTACTTAGCATTTTTAGTTTCCACGGTTCATTTCATATAGATCTAAGCTTGTTGCATTTTTGAATTTTTTTGGTTTTGATCTACTAAACTGGCTTGTTTTCGAAAACTGGGAGTTTCATGTAGTAGGCATTCTGATTTTACGTGAGATTGGTTTTGGAATGGTTGGATTTCATCGTGTCTTAACCGAGATGAGACTTTCTTGAGCTTTTACGCCTGCTTGTATCGGCCATGGAGAGAAGATGAAGTTTTACGCACACGTTCTTACGTGTTAGCGTAGTATCTAGTTTTACGTCCACGTTTTACGTGTCAGCGTATCATTTGCTCTCTTTACGCACACGTTTTACGTGCCCGCGTATTATTGACATTTTACGCACACGTTCCTACGTGACGCCGAGTTCAATTGAACTTTACGTAGGGGCCTTCCCGCTCACGTAGACTCGTGTTCGTCCTCCTGCTGCGTAGAGTCTCGCTAGCGTAGAATGCTACGCACGTAGAGCTCCGCTCGCGTAGAATGCTCACTAGCGTAAATCCTGCTCGTATGCACTCTTGCTTGCGTAGAGCTGCCTATCCTTTGGTCTTGCCCGCATAGAGCTGTTTTACGCACGGGGTCTCTTTGGCCTAGCATGGTATTGCCCGCGTAGAATCTTGAGCCCCTTTAGCGTAATCTATTACTTTTATATTCTTACGTCTTTTGTCATGAACTTGATAATCATGAATTGATTGACATGATTGGAATTATAATTGTACATGACATGGTGTGACAAGTAATTGACATTACATGACAAGGCATGACAAATAAACCTGACATGATAGTGGCCCGTCGTGGCACGATCTTGATAAGTAAACCTGACATGATATACCTCGATAAGCTGTTGCGACGGCTAGCATGGCATGACAAGATTGAATGGCCTGGACACCATGGACGATTGTATTTGTACAAGGGAAACAGTATTGTCTTGCATCATGTCTAAGACAGGGACCCCTGAGTACCACGGTCAGGGGTACCTACTTAAATTGACTAAGGCTAATAACTAAAATAATCCAGTAATCATGAAGAGATTTTTCAGCTACATGCAATCCCGTTATCTGGGCGCGCAAGTGGACTTGTAGCCTGCCAACGAGTAGGGCACATTTTCTGCACACTGTTATGTGTTGCACACTTCATAAACGGATATTCGATCTGGATAACCTGGATGGTCTGCAGGGCATGTAGCTGTTGGAACATCTCATTGTATCTTGCTAGTAACTAGGCCTGTGATAACCCTAGTTAGTTAAAGTATCAAGCCGTACTCATTGCTTGGCCGTGATTGATTGGATGGAGTCCAGCCTAGTCTAGTCCTGATCCTGTACAAGATTGTAATATGACCTGATTGCTTGTGCTTTACTTTATCGATAAATGGTGGAAAATCAAGTTCCGTTCAGACGAAGGGTTACAACCCCGGTCCTTGTTTGGGTTAAAGGTTGTAACTTGGTTATCTGAATAGTCTCATGGTAATCTTATCGTATATCATCATGATTTCCATATTGTAGCTCCCCTTCCCGAAAATTTTGAATTATTTTTTTATTATTATTTATTGATTTAAATGGTGATTTTTAGAATTTTAGAAATAATTATTTAGTTAATCATTATGGTAGATGATTTTAGTCATGGTTAGGAATTAGAGTACAAGGTGACTAGGAATCATGGCACGGATAGTGCAGTAGCGTGCTTTGACTAGTGTTTAGCCATGGTAGGGGAATGCCAAGCCATAGGAGCGTCCTAACTGGGAAAATCAGGCCAAGTTATAGCATGACCATTAGAAATAGTTTAATTAATTATTATTAGATTTATTGACTTTGCAGAAACCAGTTATACCATTTTAGCCCGGACTGGATCCGAACTGAGCCCAAGCCCATGTAGGCATCCAGTGTACACAAAGATTCCATGTAGACATATTTTTAAGTAGATGCAATGTCGATTATGGGATATTGTAATTCGTTATTGTTATTATTATTATTATTGCTTTATTATCAATAATATTGAGATTATTATATAATATTATTTTATTATTATTGATTATATTTAAAATATTGTATTGCCTGTATAGAATTTATGGAATAGTTATAAATATAAATATGTATAAACACCAGGATATATATATATATATATATATATATATATATATATATATATATATTGATTTGTAACTATATTTATAATTTATTAATACATATACATATGTATATGTGTAAATATATATATATATATATATATATATATATATATATATATATATATATATATATGTGTGTGTGTGTGTGTGTGTGTGTGTGTGTGTGTGTGTGTGTGTGTGTGTGTGTGTGTGTGCAGGTGTATGTATATATAAATATTGTATATGTGTATTTATATTTTTTTTATATATAAATATATATTTTATATATATATATATATATATATATATATATATATATATATATATATATATATATATATATATGTATATGTCATTCTAGATATATAATAATATTTTGGAATATATTTGGTTATATGAGTCCGAGCCCACATCCCCTAGACCCCAGCCCGAGCCCAGCCGGGCCAGGCCCACGTGCCAAATAACCCAACCAGCCCAGCTAACTTTCCCCCATCCCTCAGCCGAACAGAACAGGACCTGAGCCCCCGTTCGTTTATGCAGTATATATATACGTAGGTTACCGAGAGCAACAGGAATAAAACCGAACCTAAATCCCTCATATCCCAAGCTTTCCTACGCAAATCCTAATCTCACAGCCTCACCCCCAGTCCCCGACGCTGGTGCGCACCCCTGGACCGCCGTGCGGGGCCGCACATGTCACGTCCCGCTCCCGCAGGAGCGATCGTCCTCGCTAAGGCGTGATGCCGCACGGGCCTAGGTTGCGTCCGTGTAAGGCTAAGTCCAGAAACGACCGATTGAGCTAGGCCACACAGTCGTACATAGTGTCCCCATTTGCAGCGGAAAGTAAATGAACACAAATTGAAGCGAATTCAACTCTTTATTGATATTCAAGAAGTTTACAAACGACGCTAGGCCGATATTACAAGTCGCTCAAGCTCTCTCTCTCTCTGAAACATAAAAGGCGTGCCAAGTGGCTTACAAGATGAAATGATTCATGGTGATGGTCCAATACATTATGTCCTGTATATGGTGCTCCAGCTCCTTGCAACGCTCCAAGGCTCGAGAGGTAGCTCCGCGCCTTAGCACGTTCGAGGAAAGCTCCGCACCCGCCGACGTTTCCTGCTTCCTGCAAGCAGACTGTGGGGTTATCAGTACATTGTTATGCACTGGTGGGGAGGCTAGCTCGCCCACAATGCTATCATTACCAAACACGTTCTATTTACTTTTGTATACCGTCTATCATTCATTGTCTTTCTAATCTTGCCTTAGGATCAGTTTCATGACATATTTCATAGCCTATCGCGTGTTGTCGAATACAAATGTCGCATGGAAATACATGCATGACTTACCCATACTTACCGTCCGGCCTTTTCTGTCCAAAGTAAACCAAGTTAGTCAATAATTCACATGTAAACATTCAATGTTAAGGGTGTGTCCCTGCCTCGGGTCCTAGCGTGTCGTAGGCATGTTTTCTAACTCCTTTGCCAAAGTACTCTCGATTGTTTGGTGTGTCATATTCAAGCCTGTTCAGAAGGCACTTCATTTAGTTAACTTAGGCTACTTTGATTTCAATGCAAGGACTTGCACGTGGATTGCCACCAGCAAAGCCTACTTAATCTATATGCATCGGTCGCTGGCATCACAAGCCAATTTGGACATGTCTTCCCCTTGGTAATTTTCTTACCTATCATGGCGTACGGCTTGGTACACCCTGATAGTCTTTTGAAATACCCGACCTTACGTCCCCTGGTGGCCAAGCCCGCACTCAGGCCTGTACGTAAGCCAAACTTTGATTTCCGTCCGGACCGGCACGTCTTTCACACTTTGACTGAGCCGCTGGAAATACCCTTATTTCTCCTACCTCCCGTATACGAGTAGATTGTCCACGACCATTTTGTTTTCTTTTTGTTTTTTATTTTAACTTAACGACTGTCTCCGAGCCGTAGGCTAACCCTTAGCCATAATGCGTTATCGACCAGGTTGGCGTCCGTGCAGTGCGGGTAGCGAGCCCCGTTGTACGTGCCCATCACACCTGTCGCTAACCATTCCTTTCTTATCTTTTCTTCATTATTTCTTTTCTTTCTTTCACTTGTCCGTTTGTTCATTGATTCATTCATTCACTTATTCATTCATTCATTCATTTATACATTTTTGCAACTCCCTGTGCGGGAGTCGCCTTGGCGACCCATCGGTCCCGTGGCTTTCAATGTTGCTATACTCTACTCGGAACGACTATGTCGATAGTCTTCCCGTTTCATTGTTGTAAACCATTCATTGTTTCATTGTTGAACGCATAAGGGACTTGCACGTAAGCTTGTGCCTTAGCACGAGCGTGGAGCACGGTGCGAGAGTTCTCACATTTTCCATGTTCTTTCCATATTCTATACAAGCATACAAAATGGGATTATTCCCTTAGCTAGGTGCGTTGAGTCATTTATTAGCACGCGCGGTGTGATCGTCTAGCGATTCTAGCTATAGTGTCTGTATTATTATTTGTCTAGGCTAAGCAAAGACGGGTTCATCGGAGCCACCCATCTTAGCGATGTTCGCATCGGCCGAGCGACACTCCGAGCGCGCCTTTGAAAGTCTAAGTCTGGATTCATCTTGACAGGCCAATGTAAGCCTTGCATCGATTCTTCATCTGGTCGATGCCAACTATTCGGGTTGACGGCTCGTTTGAGTCGTTGCACTTGCCGTTTGAATCGGCGTTCCGCTAGGGCAGAGCGGGTCATTACAGCACGGGCCACCGGAGGCCGGCCGAACCGAGCAACGGCATCAGCGACAGCAGTACAAGACTGCCAGGTACCCTTGATTCGTGATATTGTTTCTTCGCACACACTTCACCAACTTCGAATCTACCAGATCCTACGAATAGCCTATATAACCACCTACGTGACCCTTCAAATAGATTCGAATATAATCGACTGAATTTTTCAGGAAATCAATCCAAAAACCGACGGAAAACTGAGTGTAAAACAGCATAAAGAACAATTCAGGAGTCCTCCTTGGAAGACTGTTCTTGACCAGAATACTACGTTTTCTATAAAACTATTTAAACACGGTTATAGAAAACATATAGGACTTCACGACCCTTTTTGTGGATTTGGAAATCATCAACTACGTGTCGAGAAATCGAATCCCGAAGTTCACAGAAAATCTGTTTTGAAAACATGAAAATCCTTCAATACGACGTACGTCCCGTCAATCCGGGCGACGTGGCCACGAACCGAAAGCATTGAAAGGTGCGTAATGGTTTCGTGGTCGTGTGGGCTTTGACGAAATTCAAATTGGTCGCGTGTGCGCGACGAATTTGATACGTATCCGTCGAAATTTACCGTATCGGCCTCTGTGCAAATTTTCTAATTACTTTGTGCACGCTCGTCAAATCGAGACGAAACTTGAGCCAACAGGACCGTATCATTTTTTTGGTCCTGCATGCCAAGTTTGGTCCGATTCTGAGACACTTGATCGGATTGCCGTTTTGCGGGCCCTATGGTCCGACTCAACGGGTGATTTTGTGCACGGCCCACCGAAATCTAAAACTGGATATACCGTTGGGTTCATATCATCAAAACGAATCTGTAGACATATAGTTTGATGACTTTAGAGACCATTAACTCTGGCACGCTTTTCGGTGCAAAGCGGGTCCAACGGCAGACATCGTTTTTGCCCGAAATTATCGTTTTGCCCGTGTCCAGAATTGGACTTAAGGACATGCAATCTTAGCTAATTTGACTATTCTGAGAATGTTGGTAACGTTTATTTCAGCTTTCGGAGACAGTTGGGATGACTTGGACTTTCTGACTTGTTATTTGGCGATATATTGTTGGTTCTCCGTGCAACCCCCAGCCAAGTATACCTTGCCAACTTGTACAATACAATTTACATGCATGTTCATTATCTTGCTGTTGTTCTTTTCCTTACATTCGTGATTGCTTTATTTCATGTCTAGTACACTCTTCCTGTTATAGTTCCACTTTACATGTTTCTAGTTGTCTGCACATTCTTGTTCCTTTCTATTATGATATTTATATCTGTTATACTGTGTTAGTTTTATATGTACTCCTTGATAGAGTCGTCTAGTCCTACACCACGATTCCCTCGACTTGATTATAACTTGACTTGACTTGACATGAATTGAGTTGGACTTGACTTTGACATTCTATAGATTGTGAGTACTTACCTTGACTACGGTCTATAGAATTTTATACTAGGATTGACTACCGTCTTAGTTGTGAGTACTTGCCTTGACTGCGATCGAGACACTATAGATTGTGATTACTTGCCTTGACTGCAGTTTATAGCTTTGACCTATTAGCCATTTCTAGTATGGCATGCCAGTGTCTTAGGATCCTTGTGTTTAGATCTTGTGTCTTGGTTAATTTTGCCTCGTTGGATATCCTTGATTATTCCTTACTTCTTTGTATATTTGTACTGTTACATGTTGGCTTGTATATTATGTATCTTGCTAGTCCTCTGAGGACCTGATGATCTCTTCAGGTTTAGCGACTGCGTGGAGTTAGTTAGTAGAGCGGGATGGTAGAGGATTGTGATGCATGATACAAGTATTTGCTTGTGATATTTCTTTATTACCCTCTCGTGCTTTATATTCAGTACCATGATATACTCTGCTTATTTATAGACTCATATCATTCTTGGAGTCTAATCGAACAATATGCTAATGGGCTGCAGACCATGACCTATACCTGTTCATTCATGTTTCATATATTCTTGTGGATTGAGATATAGTTTAGATTAGACATGATACCATGACCTTGACAGCTTATATGTACTCGAGTCGGGCTGGAGTCCGCTCGATACGTAGCTGGCTTGCTCACGAGCTCGCATCCGAAAACTGGGTGCGGGTCGTGACAAGTTATTGTGGTGGTCCATGCAGGTCAGAGCATATCATATCGGTTACGTAACTGTACTGATATGAGCATGCGCAACTGATTAAACCCTTAGAAATCTCAATCCGCACTGCCTTGAAAGTTCTCCTAGAAACTTCTTTACGTCCTTGAAACTCCATATTTGCTTTCGATTATTCTCCCTTGCCTTCTTGTGCCATTGATTCTCGTCCATTTCCATTCCGAGGTGACGAATGATCGTGCTTTCTAGGATCCATTAGAAATTCTTAAATTATAGTATAATATTGCTTGACTATTGAATATTTGGTTGCTTATAGATATGAGAGATTATAGATACCATATGCCTAGATATCTACCAGTAGAATTGTTAGCAACTAGTTAGAAGACCATAAGGTTTTAGCGACCTGTGTTTCGAGGGAGTAGTGTGACCAAAGGTGGGTGGAAGTTCTCAAGTATTCAGAGTTATAAAATGACTAAAGAAGGTTATAAAATATTTTGGAGAAATTAAATTTGAGGAGATTAAGGAATTTGATTTTTAAGGCATAGTTATGAATTAGAATTTCGAGGATAAAATTATTTTAAGGTGGGTAGATTTGTAGCTCCCCTTCCCGAAAATTTTGAAGTATTTTTTTATTATTATTTATTGATTTAAATGGTAATTTTTAGAATTTTAGAAATAATTATTTAGTTAATCATTACGGTAGATGATTTTAGTCATGGTTAGGAATTAGAGTACAAGGTGACTAGGAATCATGGCACGGATAGTGCAGTAGCGTGCTTTGACTAGTGTTTAGCCATGGTAGGAGAATGCCAAGCCATAGGAGCGTCCTAACTGGAAAAACCAGGCCAAGTTATAGCATGACCATTATAAATAGTTTAATTAATTATTATTAGATTTATTGACTTTGCAGAAACCAGTTATACCATTTTAGCCCGGACTGGATCCGAACTGAGCCCAAGCCCATGTAGGCATCCAGTATACACAAAGATTCCATGTAGACATATTTTTAAGTAGATGCAATGCCGATTATGGGATATTGTAATTCGTTATTGTTATTATTATTATTATTATTTTATTATCAATACTATTGAGATTATTATATAATATTATTTTATTATTATTGATTATATTTAAACTATTATATTGCCTGTATAGAATTTGTGGAATAGTTATATATATAAATATGTATAAACACCAGGATATATATATATATATATATATATATATATATATATATATATATATATATATATATATATATATATATATATATATATATATATATATATATATATATATATTTTTTTTTTTTTTTTTTATATATATATATATATGTGTGTGTGTGTGTGTGTGTGTGTGTGTGTGTGTGTGTGTGCAGGTGTATGTATATATAAATATTGTACATGTGTATTTATATATAAATATATATTATATATATGTATATGTCATTCTAGATATATAATAATATTTTGTAATATATTTGGTTATATGAGTAATATAGATGTATATATATATATATATATATATATATATATATATATATATATATATATATATATATATATATATATATATAGAGAGAGAGAGAGAGGAGAGAGAGAGAGAGAGAGAGAGAGAGTTGTATTAATTTAATATAAGAAGAATAAAAAGAAAAGAATAGAGAGGAGCAGAGCCCGGCCCACATCCCCTAGACCCCAGCCCGAGCCCAGTCGGGCCAGGCCCACGTGCCAAATAACCCAACCAGCCCAGCTAACTTTCCCCCATCCTTCACCTGAAAAGAACAGGACCCGAGCCCCCGTTCGTTTAAGCAGTATATATATACGTAGGTTACCTAGAGCAACAGGAATAAAACCGAACCAAAATCCCTCATGTCCCAAGCTTCCCCACGCAAACCCTAATCTCGCAGCCTCACCCCCAGCCCCCGATGTTGGTGCGCACCCCTGGACCGCCGCGCGCGGCCGCGCGGGCCACCGGAGGCCTGCCTAACCGAGCAACGGCATCAGCGACAGCAGTACAAAACTGCCAGGTACCCCTGATTCGTGATATTGTTTCTTCGCGCACACTTCACCAACTTCGAATCTACCAGATCCTACGAATAGCCTATATAACCACCTATGTGACCCTTCAAATAGATTCGAATATACTCGACTGAATTTTTCAGGAAATCAATCCAAAAATTGAAGGAAAACTGAGTGTAAAACAGTATAAAGAACAATTCAAGAGTCCTCCTTGGAAGATTGTTCTTGACCAGAACACTACATTTTCTATAAAACTATTTAAACAAGATTATAGACAACATATAGGACTTTACGGCCCTTTTTGTGGATTTGGAAATCATCGACTACATGTCGAGAAATCGAATCCCGAAGTTCACCGAGAATCTGTTTTAAAAACATGAAAATCCTTCGATACGATGTACGTCCCGCCAATCCGGGCGACGTGGCCGCGAACCGAAAGCATGGAAAGTGTGTAATGGTTTCATGGTTGTGTGGACTTTGACGGAATTCAAATTGGTTGCTTGTGCGCGACGAATTTGAAGCGTATCCGTCAAAATTTACCGTATCGGTCTCTGTGCAAATTTTCTAGTTACTTTGTACACGCTCGTCAGATCGAGACAAAACTTGTGCCAACATGACCGTATCATTTTTCTGGTCCTGCATGCCAAGTTTGGTCCGATTCTGATATAGTTGATCGGATCGCCGTTTTGCGGGCCCGACGGTCCGACTCAATGGGTGATTTTGTGTACGGCCTACAGGAATCCAAAACTGGACATACCGTTGGGTTCGTATCATCAAAACAAATCTGTAGACATATAGTTTGACGACTTTAGAGACAACTGACTCTGGCACGCTTTTCGATGCAAAGCGGATCCAACGGCTGACATCGTTTTTGTCCGAAATTACCATTTTGCCCCTGTATCCAGAATTGGACTAAAGGACAAGCAATCTTAGCTAATTTAAATATTCTAAGAATGTTGGTAGTATTTATTTCAGCTTTCGGAGACAGTTGGGATGACTTGGACTTTCTAACTTGTTATTTGGCGATACATTGTTGGTTCTCCGTGCAACACCCAGGCAAGTATACCTTGCCAACTTGTACAATACAATTTACATACATGTTCATTATCTCGCTGCTGTTCTTTTCCTTACAATCGTGATTGGTTTATTTTATGTCTAGTACACTCTTCCTGTTATAGTTACACTTTACATGTTTCTAGTTGTCTGCACATTCTTGTTCCTTTCTATTATGATATTTATATATGTTATACTGTGTTAGTTTCATATGTACTCCTTGACAGAGTCGTCTAGTCCTACCCCACGATTCCTTCGACTTGATTATAACTTGACTTGACTTGACATGACTTGAGTTGGACTTGACTTAGACATTCTATAGATTGTGAGTACTTACCTTGACTACGATCTATAGAATTTTATACTAGGATTGGCTACCGTCTTGGTTGTGAGTACTTGCCTTGACTGCGATCGAGACACTATAGATTGTTAGTACTTGCCTTGACTGCAGTCTATAGCTTTGACCTATTAGCCATTTCTAGTATGGCATGCCAGTGTCTTAGGATCCTTGTGTTTAGATCTTGTGTCTTGGTTCATTTTGCCTCGTTGGATATCCTTGATTATTCCTTACTTCTTTGTATATTTGTACTGTTATATGTTGGCTTGTATATTATGTATCTTGCTAGTCCTCTGAGGACCTGATGATCTCTTCAGGTTTAGCAACTGCATGGAGTTAGTTAGAAGCGGGATGGTAGAGGATTGCGATACATGATACAAGTATTTGCTTGTGATATTTCTTTATTACCCTCTCTTGCTTTATATTCAGTATCATGATATACTCTGCTTATTTATAGACTCATATCATTCTTGGAGTATAATCGAACAATATGCTAATGGGCTGCAGACCATGACCCATACCTGTTCATTCATGTTTTATATATTCTTGTGGATTGAGATATAGTTTAGATTAGACATGATACCATAACCTTGACAGCTTATACGTACTCGAGTCGGGCTGGAGTCCGCTCGATACGTAGCTGGCTTGCTCACGAGCTCGCGTCCGAAAACTGGGTGCGGGTCGTGACACATATCTCCAGTTTTACTAAATTATTTTTTTTGTGCTAATTGCTGGTTTTTAGTTCTTAAGTGAAGCCTCCTTTGTGGCACTTGCTCTTTCTGGGATCTGACCCAGCTGGTTTTGTATGACCAGATACCGGAGTAGCTCCAGAGGATCTCCCTATCTTCGAGCCAGATGGTGACCACCAGGCGTAACCAAGGCAACAAATGGGTTCCTTTTTGTTTTCCCACTTTATTATATAAATATTCTTTTGAGGCGTTTAGCCAGCGAGCACGTGTTAGCTCGTACTTACTGTCTGCCTACGGGCGGTAGCATGATTGACAAATTCTAGGGTTGATCATGTATGACTGAAACTTTTTCTAGTCTTCGCATTTTATACGACTAGCTTCATAATCATCCAAATATGTAATGTATGAGACGCCTTACTATTGTATACTTGGTGCTCTGACATCTTGCAACTGCTATTACTTGCTTGAGATTGAGACAATATGCTTGTTCATGACCTTAAGAGACTGATGGCTTGTAGTTAAATCCTCACGTATCTAGACAGCCGTGACTGTATGGCGAGGTGGGTTGCACTTTAATATACGTAGCTGGCTATGTATGCCCCCACTCTCCAGTACTCTGGTTCTGGGACGTTACAAAATTAGAAATATTACTATATATAAATATATGTATTCATTAGGGTTATGGTTCCCAACTTATACGGCCACCAAAAGAAATGTTTCTCTTTTTCTCTTCTGCATCCCCATCAACGGAAAGAAAGGGACAAAGAATTTGGATTCATCTTTGTCATTAAGGATCGTAGTAAGTTGGAAGATCGAACCCCATAAAAGGATGACCGTTTCAAGATCCATCAATCCTAGCAATGAATTTAGGTACGCTTCTGCAATTTAATTTATGTTCTTCATGTCATGAATCGACAGGGTATAATAAATTCCAACAAGTGGTATCAGAGCCTATCTGTTTGATTTATGAGATCGAAGTTTTAGATTTTTTTTTGTTGGATTCAGGAACCCTAGATTGTTCCATCTAATTTAATTTAGGATTCCGATTGTTCGATCAAAGTTTTATAATATCATAAATCTCATAAAAAAATTTGAGTTTTTCACAAAATTATTTTTGTCGTAATACTTTATCAGTCGGAATAATAGGAGAGGTTTCGACAAATAAATTCATACGATATTGTGGAAAGTTTCGGTCGGCAAATTTTTTTCCCTATTTGCTATTATTAAATACATTCATCTGATATTACGGGAAGTTTCAGTCGGTAGAGTAGGAGATGTTTCTGCAAATATTGAGTTTGTTAAATCTTTTTGAGATTTGATAAGATGCTTTTCAATTTGATTATTGGTGTGCCTCCATATATTTTGAATGTTGTGCGGCTCCATATACTCAGAGTACTTCTCCACACTCAAGTAAGGTTCTGGTCCAAAAGGTGCCAGATTAAGGTTCTGGTCCGAGAATAGTGTGCTGCTAATAAAGTCTAAGGAGCCAGATTAAGGTTCTGGTCCGAAAGGGCAAGCATCCAAACATCTTCTGCTTTAATTAGTCCATGAATGGCCTCCAATGTTTCATTCTATTATAATATATACATGATTTGTTGTCCTCTAGTCCATCGACGGACATTTAATTTGACCCTTTATAATGTATACATTATTTGTCGTATTTATTTTGACCGATAGTTGGTGCTTAATTTTGGTCTTAATTTTGATCGGCAAGTATCGTGTTTCCGAACACTGTTCTGATTCTTTTAAATTTGGTATCTTACTGTTTATGGTAGTGAAATTCTGAAATTGTTGTTATCGGAAAATATGTTTCCATATGTTCTTTTTGAAGCCATTAAATATGATAAATAGAGCATCAACTAGTTATTTTTGGTTCCAGGAATCGTAACCTATGTAGAATATGTACATATAAGAAGTAAGTATTGCCATGGAATATTCATTTAGAATTTGCTTGCAAATGCCTATAGGATGCTTACATTGTGCTCCTATATAGGGTTATACGGAGAGGTGTTTGTGTTGAAAATTGATTTCGAAGAATTTGTTTCCTATATCATTTAGGAAATTTTAAGTTAGTTGACAGCGTGATACGCTGAAGATATGCAGACACCAAAATAATATTTTGCCATTATCTATTGTTTTACATTGTATAAAACAGATTTAGCACATTCTTAATGATTCTTTTTGGTATCGTTATTGATTTGAATTCAGAAATTTAGTTTCCGATAAATTCATGCAAAAGGATTCACACATTTATGATTATTTTATGATGTAATCTTTTGATGCATTTGTCCAGTACAATCAATTTTGTTGATTATTGATTATTTAAATTTAAATATGCATGTACATAAAATTTTGGACATGAATCAGTTTTGTAAAATTTAGTCAACATTCAAATTTTTGGTGCTTTTTGTGACTAGCAATAGTTGTCTAATATTCTAAGTAGACTCATTGAAACAAGATATTGCCAAAGTGACCTCTCTTGCGTAGATAGCCTATGAGAGATGTCGGATGTTCGTATGTGTATATTCATGCAGGTATTAGTCGACCCAAGGAAGGTTAATACTTGGCCAAATTGCACACATACTTGTAGTGATAAATGTGTGACAATTGTAAGGTTTACATGTGAATAATAATCCGATCCAAATATATGATTATTATTTGACATGATTTATTGTCAACGTTTGATCATTACACCAAGAGTACCACTTGCAGTTAATATCACTGTCCAAAAACTTGATATTAGTGATGTACTAGGTATCTTGAGATAGGGTTCACCATTATTTGAATTTTTTTGACTATATTTTACTCACTACCAAAATAAGTGGTTTTAGCGACGCCCAAAAACGTCGGAAAAATAGGAAATTCCGTCGCTAATCTGTATCACCGACGTATTTACCGACGTTTAGCTTTTGTCGCCGTTTCCTTAGTCGGTGATCACGAAAACGTCGCTGAACGTCGCAATTACCGACATTCAGCGACGTACGAGTACGTCGGTGAGTTATCGACGTTTATCGTCGTTCCGTCGGTATATTAGCGACGTATATGTAGTCGCCACACGTCGGTAAAACCTGGAATAGTTACCGACGTCTAGCGTCGTTTCGTCGGTAATATAGCGACGTGAGTTTTGTCGCTAGACGTCGGTAATGGTCCTGTACATTTTTGCAGCTAGTGTCGGTAAACGTCGGCAAATACGTCGGAGAGCTGTACTTTTTTGCAGTTAGTCGTCGGTAAATGTCGGTAAAACGTCGCAAACATATATTATTTGCAGCTTGTCGTCGGTAAACGTCGGAAAACGAAGTCGCTAAACGTCAGTAAGCGTCGCTAAACGTCGCTAAAGTTGTAAAAAAAATAAAAAAAAATAAAACACAGATTCTATATTACCACTCACAATTCTATAAAACACATATAGGTACACATTCAAATCCCCACTCACAATTCCAAATCACAGCGCATTGAAACCCCCACTCACAATTCCAATACAAACATCCAATACAAACATCCAATCATAAGTCACAAATATCCAATCATAAGTCACAAACATCCAATACACAACTAACATCCAATACAAACATCCAATCATAAGTCACAAACATAAGATGATACAAACACAAATAAAAGTCCTAACTAGGACTACTAGTGATCTGGTGCAGGAGGGGCACCGCCGCGACGAAGGCGTAAAAACTCCTCATACTCCGCAAGTGAAATCGATACAGATGGAGCGCCAGGCTGTGACGTCGGTGGAGTCGGTGTCGAAGAAGAAGGCGGTGGAGGCGGCGGATCGACGACGATGAGGCGCACCCAGAGTACCAGCATGCTCCAACGCTGTAAGTCGCTGGGTGTTT